>CAUYON010107410.1:0-69784 GCA_963573935.1 Arctocebus calabarensis
CATATTTGCCAAAATGTTTAGGAGGGTACAGGTGAAACTTATTAAATGCAGAATATAAAGGTCTTAACACAATAACTAAGAAAATGCCATGAAGGCTATGTTAACCAGTTTGATGAAAATATTTCAGATTGTATATGAAACTAGCACATTGTACCCCATATTGCATTAAGGTACACAGCTATAATTTAATAAAAAAAAAATAGGGGGCAGTGCCTGTGGCTCAGTGAGTAGGGTGCCGGCCCCATATACCGAGAGTGGCGGGTTCAAACCCAGCCCAGGCTGAACTGCAAATACAAAAAAATAGCCAGGTATTGTGGCAGGTGCCTGTGGTCCAAGCCACTCAAGAGGCTGAGGCAGGAGAATCCCCTGAGCCCAAGAGCTGGGGGTTGCTGTGAGCTGTGTGATGCCACGGCAATCTACTAATCTACTGAGGGCAATAAAGTGAGACTCTGTCTCTACCAAAAAAAAAAAAAAAAGAAAGAAAGAAAAAAGAAAACAAATTGAGACCTAGGAAGATGTTGTCTTTCTCCAAAAGGGTTCACTTTGCTTCTGCCATGGGAATCCTCTTCACTAGGAATTGAGAAAACTAAAAATTGAGCTACAGTTTATATTCGGGGTTATTCTTACTCATTGAATATTGCATCTATATGAATATAGATGTAATACTCATATGAAATTAGGAAGGTTTACCAGTGCTCCCTCCAACCACCAGTTCATTCATTCCAGACATAAATCCTTGTAGGCTTTGTGCACCAAGGCGATCCAAGTCAGCGCCACCTGTAGGACCTCAGTCTTCCCCTTGCTGAAAGTAGTGACACACCAGTGAGTCACCTGGAGTGAAAAGGGTCCTAAATTCTAGGATTCCTTCCTCTTGCCTTTTTTTTTTCATTTTACAATTATCTCTATCCTTTGAAAAATTTATTTAATAGTTCTTGACTGCTTTCAAGAAGACTTTTAAGTTTTTTTCTTTTTTTTTTTTGTTTGTGGATTTCAAGGGGATGGTTGTTTTGAATTTTCTAGTCCACCAAGAAACAGAATTCTTGTGCATTTGTTAATTTATTTCTAGGCAGGACTTCAACCGAAAATTCTGAAGGAATTTCAGAATTCAAATTTTCTCTTTCATATTCAACCATAAACAATTAGAAATGCTGATATATTTGATAAAAAGATATGCTCGTATTTCACAGAAATAATCATTCTTATTTGAACAAAAACATTGAATCATAGTTCAAAGAATACCTAACATGTACTTAAACAGAATGGATGTCCACTTGCCTTCAGTATCTCTGAGTTAAGAAAAGAATGATTAAATGGTAATCCTGAAATAGAGTTTGGTGTTTGGCTGCTCTCCCGTTTTCCAATTGAATTAACAAGGCATCATTAAATTTCCCAGCAATATTACCAATACATGATTATTGTATATGTGCCCACAGTTGCCGGTAGCTGGCATTTGCTCTCTTCTCGATATCATTTTGGTATATTAAAAGACTTCTTTGAGACACAATTAAAGGAGGGAATTTAAATAACAGATGCAATCAGTGTAACCTCGTTATTTGTATCCTCAATGAATCCCAAACAATTAAAAAAAAAAAAGTAAGTTAAACAAAGACTTCTTTATCTTAGAAGTAGGCTGGGGGGTAAATAAAATCTGATAATTTAGCAATCAGCAATTTTTAAAGCTTTGGGGACTTCCAAACCCAATCGGGGAGATACAACAGGATTTTTGCCATTTTGATTAAAGTTTAAGAGTAAGATCAGAACACACTTGAAAATACAAAATCTAAAGAATCAATCCATCAATTTGGGATTTGACTTCTCTTTCCTCCTCATTAGTTACAACAACTCAGAAAAATGTCTGCTCTTAATATCTCAGCTTTCATCATAAATAAGAATTTTTACAATCTAGGGTTACAGGTTTCCTCCCAACAATACAGAAAGTTATTTAAATTACTCTAAAGAAGAAAAAGAATTCTCTCAGAATATTTAGAACCTCAGCCTTGACTCTGATCTTTTAGGCTGACAGGGTGAATAGATGTCTGTTTTCTAAATTTTCTCTGCAAACCTGTGTAACCCTGTCAGAATTAATTAAATAACTACATGTGTGGTAGAACCTCTAAGGATAATAAATCTGAAAAGAAATCAGAAAATAGAGATTCAGCCAAGCACCAGTCACTCTAGACATTTTAGTTGTTTTGTAATTTGCTGTTTCAATTGCTGAAATTCTCTTAAATGCTTCATTGTCTCCCTGATCTACCAGGAAATGAGGACTGTGTTAAAGGAGAAAAAAAAGAAGAAAACGCTCATTTCATCATGGCCTGAATATTAGTCTCATTGGATCCTACGTTCTCTTTTCACTTTTGTTTGATCTGCGATGAGTGACTTTAAGCACCCACTTGGAAGCCACTTGGGAAAAAGTTTCCCTAAAAGAAATAAAACCTCATCTTATATATCTAGAAGGTGTTATACCAGAAGGATATCTAAAATATTTTGGAACATAAGTAAGAACACTGCTAATTTTGGAAAAAAAAAATAATTTGGCTTTATACGAATAGTTTTCTTACAGCAATTAGTTCTTTGGCACAATGTTACCATGAGACAGTATCTATTGTACAACACGAAGTTTATGGTGGCGTAGGTACTCTTCACTCGTTTAATAAATGGTAGCATCTGAACTTGAACCCCAGTCTAGGTTCCCGATCAAGCACAGTGTTGCTTCATTGGGGCTATTCCATGATCAAATCATGGGTTTCTGAAGAATGTAATGAGTTTATGAGAGTAAGCCATGAGATATAAGATTTCAATATCCAAAAATATGCAGTACATGAGGAGCTGGAGACATGTTTATTAAACCCTCAAAGAGCATCCTTAAAAGGATGGTAAGAAAATCTATTTCTCTTCCCACCATAGATTCCACATTGACAGAATTCTTCTGATAGAATTGGATGTTATTAACATTCAAAAAATCAGAGGGCAGTGAAAACAGAATAAGGCCATAGAATATGCTAACTTATTCAGTTTGTACTACCTTGAAATCTTTTCAGCTTTTAACATCCAATTGTGTAAGTGCCATGAATATCATTTGTCATTATGACTTACAGGACTTGTCACTTCATTTCAAAATTGAAAATAGAATATTGACTTACATTTTGAAAATCCCCTTAAAAAAGTCATCCTCTTTCACTTAGATTCTTGCTTATGACTGATTCATAGAATCAATAATATGCAGGCCTGGTGTCACAAGAGGTTTCCTTTTAAATGAGTTTCTAGGACTCCAATGATTAAAAAAAATCCCATTAAAGTATATTTTAAAAATTAAAATGGACCCACCAAATAACATATCCCTGGATAGTTATTTGAAAACAATGTAAAAGAGAAGGTTAAAGAAGTTGATGTATATTTTATTGTTTTTGAAATATTTATATGGTATGAAAATTCAGTGAGTTTCAATATTTTATTCAGAAGATGCTCAGCAAATAAACTATAGCACATGTAAGATTCATTTTTACATAGTTGGATATAATTTATTAATTCCATTTCAATGCCACTGAGGGGCTTGGGGTAGTTTAATGATCACCATGATATATTGTAAAACTTATATTTTCCCTCACTTATTTCTCTTTTGGAAATTTTATAAGATTGCCTCTATATAATAATTTTCATTAGTCCTAGTCTCTTTTTCTTTTAAAACAGATTCTGTTATTCTTTTTTATCTTTTGTCTACTTCTTTTTGGTAATAGCTTTATCAAGATATAATTCACATATTGTAGATCTTAACCTTTCATTACACAGACATTAAAGCTGGCTTTATACCAGATGTATACATAATGTAATGAACAAAGTTTGACATGCAGATTATTTTTGAATTATTGAAACAAACCTTTATTTTTGTCAAAGACGTGCATCTCATTTAAAAATAAAATACGTACTTCTTCCCATAACAAACCGATTATAAATCTTGGATGTTAAACTGACTTAATCCAACGATATAGCCATGACTTCTTTTACTTTTAGCTGATAAATTTATGAGCCATGCTGATTCATTTTCTATCACTTCATTATGTATTTGTAATCAAAGCAAATGTTCTGATTGTACCTTTATGACATTAGAGTCACCATCACTCTATTGCCCTAAATTTCTGAATTTTCTATGGCTTTCATTCTGTCTAAATTTTGAACAGAATACTCTGTATTCTTCTTTAGATTTAAATTATGGATGTGAAAATTGATTGTAAATTACTAATTAAGGAAAGGGGAACAAGTCCAATAACCCTCTGGAAATTTGTATCCTATGGTCACTATTATGCTCCTAACTGGTGCATAATACTCCTGGTTTTGTAAATGCCATCCTGCCAATAATCATTATAATACATTTATAATACAAGCTGTTAGCATTTGGATCAAATGATGGCAATACTTTATTTTAAATTGTACCCATTTTAATAAAATCCCTCCTTTTTTATTAATGACTTAAAAGAGAAAGTCAGGTGCAAATTATTTTCAAAGAGTTGCATTTTGTTTCTATATAAGGTATTTACCATTCGAGAAGAAAGTGACCACCTGCCAATTATATAATGCCCTCTCTCGAGTTTCCGAGCTCACATGCACTAACAGAATCACATATGAAATGGAATTCTGTGTATAAAGCAAACTCAAAAGGTATTTTTCCTTCCACCTTAAACACAACATATTTTAAAATCTGGGATAAGGATGCCGTTGAAAAGGGGAAGCCACAGTTATTAAAATCCAAGTGTGTGTAGCACAGCAAAATCTATTCTCTTTGCAAACTGGAGTGGTGGATTATTTACATGCAGATCAGCAACACTGGATGGAATTGCTCTCACCTAGAATAGCTTGGGACTTCAAATCACTTTGAAAAGACCAGGCCAGGGCTATAGATTTCTGTGGGCCCTTGCTCCTTGATTATATTTATGGTTGGATTCACAAATTTATAAAAATCAGCCAGTTCATTTACTTGGGGCCAAATGGAATACAGATGAAGAAATTTTTATAGACTTGATGAAAGAAATCTGTCCAGATGCCATTATTATTTTGAACTTTGAAAGCAAGGTCCACTGCAGTCAAAGCCAGCACATGGACGATTGCATTCTCTGCCTTAAAAGCTAAGCTCTTCTTTGAAATGAAATCTAAGGTTCTCCCTTGCTTAAAGAAGGCATTAAAATTTTCAGGTTTATCCTACGTAAAAAACAAACCAAAAAATTAATATTTATTAGCTAACTAGTGATTTGGGGAAAACAGACCCTTTAAGAGAAAGGGAAAACATCAAACTCATGAGTTGATTATTAGTGGTAATCGGCTGTGGGGCCTGGAGGAGCAAACTAGTTTTCTGGTTGTAAATGATGATTCTCCCAGGAGTGGGAGGTGAACTGAAATATTTTGGTCTTAACATTTAACCAAAAGAGGAGTAACATAACAATAAATAGACATGCGGTTGAAAGACAGTATTTCCACAATGATAAATAATATTTATCAAGTAGAGCTGGATATTTATGAAGTTTTATGAACATTAGTTTTACGTATTTTACCCAACATATTAAAGATGGTGGAGGGAGTGTGTGCGTATGTTTAGTTGCGGGGCGAAGAAGCATTGACATTATTAATAATCGTGGCTTAATTTCATGAAATGACTAGAAGATAGCCTTCTAAATCCTATTTCAAAACTGGCTCATTAACTCTCACTCTGAGATTTGATTCACCCACCTCAGTGTTAGCATTTGACCAGTTGAAGTGAAAAATACAAGCATTTTGATGGCTACCCTTTCATAATTAAGGTTAAATTTGAGTTACAAAAGAGTGTATGCAACTCATAAAAATGAGCATTCTTTGACGTTACTCTACTAGGATTCACACTTAATTCTTTAGCATTGAAAGTAATATCAACTTGAAATTGAAGCAGAAATTATTTTGTACATGCTAAGAGATCATTTTGAGATGCCTTAATGGGAAGATTAAAGTTTTTCCTTCAGGAAAATGTTTTTCTTACATTTTGTTTCACTATAGCAATACTATACTATTCCATAGTAACAGCTTTTGTTTATTCTTTTATTTTTACTAGTAATCTCAGGAATATATATTCTGAGTCTGTAAGCAGATGTAGAAAGATTGGAACAGGGACAAACTTTTACCCCAAAAGAAAAGCAGTTCAGAGACAATAAACTGACAGGTCTGTTGGGTCCTCTGTATGGGCTAAAGGAACATATCACACAATATTATATTCTATTAGCCTGTTAGTACAAAGTCAAAATAGAGGAAAGATTTGCTACACACAGAATATCTTGAGCGTTAGTTAAATGGTTTTGTTGCCCTGATTTTTGAAAAGTTAATTCTGTTTCAAGTAGGATCAGATCATTTTGGGGGTTTTTGATGTATTATACACATTCAATACAGATTATTGAATTTTTCACATAATTGTGGGAGTACTCCTGGGTTTCAGATCAGGAAATATTACAAGTGATTTGCAACAAAGGAAGTAACTTAAATCCTGCTCAATATCATATACTTCTGTCACTTTGTTTTTTTGCAAAACTTAATCTCTCTAAAGTTCTACTTTAATTTCAGTTCAATATTTCTCACCTTTTCTTGATTTATAATATATATTGCTAACCTTTTAAAAAATTGTACACATTCATCTCACCCATTTCCCTAATTCCTACGTCTAGACTAAAGGGCAGATTCTTCATATTAACTTAGTTTTGAAAAAGTAAAGTAAATTTCTTTTCTCTTGTGACCAGAATGGTTTAGTTTTTCAACCAACCCATCGAATGAACTTTGAAATAACCAGATTCATATTGAACTATTTTTTTAGATGGAAAGTTATAATCGATGAAAATCCAGTAAAATGCATACATAAATCCTTCAAATGTCAAAGGAAAGTATCCAGGCTAAACTTCAGAATATTAAACACTTAAAAAAAATTTCAATCTAAAGTATCTGCCTTTCATTAAAATTTGCTTAAATGACATAATCTAATATAGTTCTAATTTGGGCATTATTTTGATTGGATTATGTAAATTAAATTTACATATATATTACATAAATTTGTATTTTGTTCCCAAAGTTAACTTGCAGTGCACAAGATTGCTCATAGTTGATGGCTTTAGACCTACAAAAGCAGCAGTTGCATTTGGTTCAAACTAAAACTGACCTTCTTCAGGTCCTTTGAGAATAAAAGTAAAGGAGAATGGGACAGAAAGAAGCTTTAGAATCCAGATCAGTTTCTGCTACTCATTCTCCAGGCTTCCTTATGTCTCCTTTACCCACCCCCCACCACCATACACATTCTCTTATTTCTTCCCGATCATCTTATTGCCAGATGCTGGAGCTCTTTGGTTGTCTGGTTTGTTTTGCTCTTTAAAAATCAATGATTTTTCATCTACTGCATATACAGACAACTAACATAGAATAAGAGCCTTTGGCCTTGAAGGAATCTTAAAAATTTAAGTAGTTATATTTAAATTCAACTACTTTTTCAAGAATTCCTTTATATTCAGCATCAGCAAATTTTTTATGTAGAGACCAGATAGAAGATATTTTAAGCTTTACAGACCACATGGTCTCTGTTCAAACTACTCACCTCTACAGTATTGTTCACTGTAAATGAACAGACATGATTATAATCCAATAAAATATTACTCATGGACACTGAAATTTGAATTTCATATAATTGTCACATGTCATGTAATATTATTCTTCTTTGGATGTTTCCCCATCATTTAAAAATGTAAATTTCCTTCTTGTCTCATGGGCTAACACAAAACAGGTGTCTGGGCAGATTTGGCCTGTGGGTGATCTTGGCTAGCCCCGCTTGGTGGCATCCCTGCTGAAGGTCACCCAACAGCATCATGAACATCTCACGTGACAGAGTGACAATCACACAAGTGAGCACATTCTAAACTGTTCATCTGCATTATTGACAAATGTAGTATAAAACCATATTATACAGCCTATTTTTTGATCAAGCAAAAGAATATGAAATCCCCTACAATATTATAATAGCATGATTCTTCTTATTTTCTTAGCAGACCACTTGCTATATGTATTTTTAGATTATCTGTGTTGCAATTACAATATTTACTTTCTGAATACTCCTTTGTCACATAACACTACATCGTAAGTGTTTCCCACTTACGCAATGACAGATATCGTGACTAAAGAAACTTCATTTGAGTGGTTATCCCTGACCATTTTTGGCTTTTACCAAATTTTGGACAGTTAGGTTGGTTTCACTTGTTTTATTAGGTAATTGTCTTTATACGTATCATTGAATTTCCCAGGTTTACGTTTATTCTTTTGAGAAGATTTCCAGAAGTGGAATTGCTAATTTTGAGTGCAAAATCACCAGAACTGGTGCTGAGTTTAAAAAGTATTATCATGTTTATTTTAATGGGGATGGTCTACATTAAGTCCTTTACATGGGGTAAGCAATGTGCTAAGCACTTTAAATGTTGGCGCTCATAACAAATTCTGGGAAACAAATGTCAGCATCCCTGCTTGTGGCAGTAGAAACATGACTGGTATGAACGAAGCCCTCATTAGTACTTAGGTCTGTCTGACACCAAAGCCAGTGCAGGGGCATTTTCTTGCCCTTTAGCAACTTATATATTATCAATGCCACTCTACCCATATGAATGAATTCTATTTTAATTTTCTCTCTTTCGCTTCCTTTATCAGATGAGTTCCTCCTTAGCCTTTAATTCTTATTTTAATGTTAACTATTCCATGAATTCTTCCTCAGACTCAATAAGGCAGAATCTATTTGTCATCCCTGAATCTATTTGTGTCCCCCCACACACACACATACATTGGGAGTACAGGGCTTATCTGTTATTTTTAGCTTCTTGAGAAGGGTACTGTGTGCATTTCTGCTGTTCCCCCTGAGTTGTCTCAAAAGCTTTGCACAAAGTCAGAGACCAAGAATGTCCACTGAACATGATTGTGGTGGGTCAGTACCTGCTTCGTACAATTCCTTTCTCTCTGCTATAAGGAGAAATCTGGTAAATCCAATGCTCGGTTCTTGCCTTTGTTTTTTCATCTCTGCTCTGTTTTCAGCTACTTACATCACCTCTTGCACTTCACTGCCCTGACAGCAGCACGTCTGTGTGTTCAGCTTCCCTCAGGATGTGTCCTGGCCCAGCTCCCTCGGGAGCAGCTAGCAGGTGGCTGATCAAGGTCCCCCTCCTCACCTACTTAGAAAGCCCAATAGCAGGTTAGAGCTGCTGATATTGAAATTAGAAACCTTAGCAGATTATTTATTTCTTCCTGAGACATCCTAAAATAACAGTTGTAAGTGGAATCCAAACTGATCTGGAAAGGTTTGTGGAAGGTTTGATCTGGAAAGATATTTTAATGTTGAGTTTCCAATTATAAGAATTTTCCATGTGTAGAAATCACATATGTATCGTCAGTGTTTCTAATCTGTTCCCTTTTTGTTATCTTAGCATCCACATTGTTTATGTCATCATTACATTCTTATAGAATTTTCAGTCACCTCTTAGGCCATTAAAATAGGGAGGCAGGGGTGGCACCTGTGGCTCAAAGGAGTAGGGTGTTGGCCCCATATGCCAGAGGTGGTGGGTTCAAACCCACCCCTGGCCAAAAACTGCAAAAAAAAAAAAAAGAAAACAGGGAGGCTGCATCATCATTATAAGTGCTGTTTACATAGTATTTTAAAACTCTTTACATACTGGGGATACTTTTCTTATTAGCTCTCTCTTGCCTCTTTATCCTACGCGTCCCAGATAAGATGCAATTGAGAAAAGGAAGATAAATATCATGCCCAAATCATAAAGAAATCGAACAATGTAATGATAAATGTTAACTGTTAACAATTCAACATTGTTCCAAAAAAAACTGAATTGAAATTCCAGTATCCTGAAATTTTGGGTGGATTGAGTTTTGTCAGTTATTTAAGTAGTGATGTATATCTATCTATGTTTCAATAATTTTCCTCAAATAATAGTATACTGTAAGTATGAACTTTAGCACATCAGTATTATGTACAGATTTCAATTTCTACAATTTCTGACATTAGAGCCTATCATCTCTGAAACGTCTTCATATTTTACCGTCCTCTGTGTGTAATAAGGTAAAGATCTTTGTATAAAATACTACACATTACCTTCAATTAGTATACTATAAAACTAAGCATTTGTAGTAGTAAAATACATTCTTAATTTAGAATGTAATCTTAAAAAGAGAATACTATTTTTGTTTGTTTGTTTGTTTTGAGGCAGAATCTTGCTGCATTGCCCAGGCTAGAGTGCCATGGTGCCAACCTAGCTCACAGCAACAGTAAACTCTTTGAGGGATCCTTCTGTCTCCACCTTCTGCGTAGCTGGGACTATAAGTGTGCACCATGATGCTAGCTAATTTTTCTCCTTCTTCTTCTCCTCCTCTCCCTGCCCCTCTTCCTCCCTTTCTTCCACTTCCTTGTCTTCCTCTTCCTCCTTTCCCTCCTCCTCCTGCTCCTCTTCCTTTTCTTCTTCTTCTTCTTTTTTTTGGCAGAGCCATGCTTTTGTCTTGCTCAGACTAGTCACAAACTCCTGAGCTCAAGGGATCCTCCTGCCTCAGCCTCTCAGAGTACTAGGATCGCAGGCATGTGCTACCGTTCCTCACCAGAGAATAGATTTTTCTTTTTTTTGGTGCAGGTTTTTCTTTAAAAACCTATTAGTCAATTTGTAATTGGATAAGATAGTCTCCAATTGAATTAAATGCTATAGCTTTGATCTTTAACACATGCAAATTAACTCTTTCTTAATAACTGGATGATATATGTACATTAATGAGAAGATTACATAATGCAATTTAACTGTAACTTCTGCTTACCTTAATGCTGAACAAAACTGTTTTAATTTACAAGGGAGTCAGTGGAAAAATTGCTCTGCTATTAAGCACAGTAATGATTATGAATAATGAATATTGGAATGTTATTATAGAATAAAGCCACAAGCTACAATGTGTCTTGCTGTTAAGTTATTTAAAATGCTGCCTGATAATTATATACTTGTTTTAAGTCTACATCTGTACGTGTTAAAACTAGAATCACGACTTCTAATCAGCACCAATTTTTCCTTCTTGGTTGGGTGGGAGGAGAATGTTCATGATAGAAAATCTGTTTCCCAGTTAGAATGCTATAAGTGGAATTATATTTAAATTAATAGGTGTTTGTTTGAGGAAAGTGTTACTCAAGGGCAGAGATTACTGAGGAAATTTTGGAAGTATGTTAAAGTAAGACTGTGATGATTAATGGAAATGTTACTGTGCTGCATTCTGTCCTAAGAATTAAGGGAAGAAATACATTTTTATCATTAAGAAAACAAAATATTTGAATTGCATATTTAACACTTCATTAAATATGTAGATTGCTGTGAAATCTGGTGAGAAAGGTAAGGATAGTGAGATACTGTAAGCCATTGCCCCCTACATGTTTGTTTGTTTCACACATGATAAAGGAAGAGAAATGACAAAAGAGCCAAAGAAGAGCCAGAATTAGATGGAAATGAAAAAAAACAAAAAAAGAAAGAAAAATAAAAATGGGACTTTAAACATAAGAGCAGATTATTAGGAATATATCACTTCCAAGGTAAATTACAAAATATTATTCAAATACAAAATATTATTTCAATATAGTGTATGTGAAAGAATGTGAGCTGTATTTAAAACTGAAAATCATGTTCAATATTATATCTTGTGCCAAAAGAAGTGACGGGTCACCACTTCTTTCTCGTGTTTCTGCTCCAGGCACATGTTTTTTTCTTCTTCTCTTCCCATTTAGATGCAGATGTCAGACAACCTCTGCCTCAGATACATTATGTAAAATTCCAATTATATGCATGTATTCAGTGGTTAAGATTGAAATTCATGGCTCCAGCTAAGCACAGTGGCTCATGCCTGTAATCCTGGCACTGCAGGAGGCTGAGGCAGGAGAATCCCTTGAGCTTGGGAGTTCAAGACCAGCCTGATAAAGAAGAAGACCCCATCTCTACTAAAAATAAGAAAACTAGCTGGGCATTGTGTTGGGTGCCTGTAATCCCAGCTACTTCGGAAGCTGAGGCATGATGACTCCAGGATACTCTACTCAGGGCAAGAGATGGAGATTCTGTCTCAAAAAAATAAATTAAATAAATAAATAAACAAGAAAGAAAAAATTCATGACTCCTATGTCTCTATTCCCCAAGTATTTTATATACTAAAATAATACTTATAAATTTATGTTTACTGTTTTGAAAGTAAAAACTGTTTTTATTTTGCACTGTTTTCTGATTTTAAAAATATAACACAATATATGATATATATAATATAGTAGCATATAATTAATGTGTATTAACTGAACATCTATGATGTGCTATGGTTATGGTTTGATGCTATGGTTAATGGTTTTACATGTTCATTTCTTATAATATTAATGATATATCTGTGCTTGGTGCAATTTGGTTGATGGAAAAATGCAAATGAGTGGAGGTCAGTGACTTGCCTTGAGTTTTAGGCCTACTGCTCTGATCCTATATATCTCATTCTGTACCTAATTCCACTATTAATGAAAACCTATTTCATATTCATAAGGTGTTTTACTGAATGATTGAGAAACCACTCTGTGCAGAACACTTTGAGGCTCTTTGTGCTGTTTTGAGAAAGAACGCAGTTCAAAGATCCCCTTCTAAATTTCTCACAACAACCTTATGTTCTGGAAGTGATAAGTGAACTTACACCATTGTTCTTTCTCCAGTTGTTTTCATCCAATTGCTATATGAGTTTTGAGCAGCTAAATGATCGATTTCAAACTTTTCAGCTTTCGGACTGACTTACGTATACGTTAAATACGAGAGATTGCTCGTGAAACGGCAGGCTCCTGGTCCCAATGCTCATGATTACTCAAGGGAATGGCGCTCAGCACTGATTTTTTCTAGATGTAGAAATAAAAATAGAGGCACTTATAGCAATCACACCATTAATAAACTTTTTAACATTGTCCTCTAGATTTGTGATGTCTGATAGGAAAGTAAGCAAATATGTTGTAATCTCTCAAAAACTGAACTGGAAATAATGTAATCACATAGATAATAACCTCATAGTCACAACTTCTCTCATAATTGCATTTCTTTATGTCTGTGAGAAACTGTTGTTTTAATGGACAACAAAGAGTTTCATTAAGATATACATTTGTTCAGCTGATTCTCCCTTATTTCTGTAAAATTCAGTGGTCTAGACAAACTTTATCTTGGAAAACATGTAGTCAACACAATTGACCATATTAGCTTTGTTCTGCCATTAAGACATTAGACTGGACCCTTTAGCTGTCAGAATCAATTCAGCCTTTAATTAAATTGCCCCATTGTCTGACCTTAAGGAGGGAATGTTACAGGACTTCTTGGGCATTAGCGTGATGGTTATTGTTGAAGCAGGGAGAAGGAAAGAAAAATCTATTAAAACCAGTTATTTAAAAGCCCTATTTCCAAGTGTTCCCCATGTTTTGCAAACCGCTCATTCTGATACTTGGCTCTCCTAAAATTATTTTTAAAAGAATTTTTTCTCCCTTGTATGTGCACATCCTTGCCAAATGCCCCTTCTTCTGTCTTTGGCATTTAGTCATTTTCTTATGAATTCAGCAATAATCAAAAGTATTTTTTGCATGGCTACCATGTACCAGGGCCTGTGCTAGACACTGTACTTATCATGATGAGCAAACAGACTTTGCACCTGCCTTTAAAACAATTATATTCCCATGTGGGAGACAGGTGTTCATCAACAATCATCTCACCTATGTATATTACAACAGCCATTTTATTGCTACAAAAACTTATATATAATATATATTTGTGTAAGTATTGGGAAGATATATATATATATATATTTGTGCATGTGTATATATACATATATGTATTTGTACTTTTTTTTTTCTGAGACAGAGTCTCAGTCTCTTGCCCTGGGTAGAGTTCTGTGGCATCAGCATAGCTCACAGCAACCTCTAACTCCTGGGTTCCAATGGTCCTCCTGCATAGGCTTCCGGAGTAGCTGGGACTGCAGATGCCTGCCATAACACCCAGCTAGTTTTTCTATTTTTAGTAGAGATGGAGTTTTGCTCTTGTTCAGACAGGTCTCGAACTCCTGAGCTCAGGTGATCCACCTGCCTCAGTCTCAAAAGTGTTAGGAATACAGGTGTGAGCCACTACCCAGGGCCAGCGGACATATTATAACATATGAATAAATTGGAGTGTTGCTGGTGAGCACATAAGGGGGATCTGATACAAGGTTTTCTGGGGAAGTTCCATTTTGAATTGAGATCTGGATGAGGCAGAAAGGTCACTGGACGATGTGGTCACTGGACGATGTCGGGGACAGTAGGGGGTGATGTCCTGATAATCCAGGATTGGGAAACAGCATGGACTAGGCTTAAGGACCTTTAGGAACTGAAGGATGGGTTTGGGGACAGGATCAGGGAGCAGAGTGGACTGTGAAAGTTACTGAACAGATGAAAAGGAGCAGTCCCCGGAGGCCCTGAAAGTCACTGTAAGCCTTTAAGTTTGAGCTCATTAGAAAATTCTATGTGCAACTAGCCCTATTGGATTCTTTTGATACTTTCTTAGTCTGTTCTTAAGATAACTTTAGAATGCATAGTTGTGATGTATTTTTTAAGAAAAACTGCTCTTCCTTCTGAAGCCTTGTCCTCTTTTAGAATTTCTGACAGTAGGTCACAGCTACTCTTCCCTTGATTTCCTTTGTCCCGTTCTTCCTCTTGCTTTCTTTCTTCTTTCTTGGTTTTTGAAATCATTTTCATGTCTGTTTGCAGAATCCATCCCTCCTTTGTGTTTACAGCGCTCGCAGAGGACGCAGTCCGTTTCTCCAAGGTTTCTTGTCATAGCCGTCTTATCTTCCAGTTCTATTTCCTTGGCTGGAATTAAGTCCCAAGCAGGCATTTTGCTCGTTGCTTTCTTTACTTTCTGGGTGATGAAATCGTCAGTGAGGCGCGTCAAGAACATATCAGATGATCAGCTCTCGACTGAATCATGCTTCCTGCAGCTGCACAGGTAGTTGGAGCTCCTTGTCGCTGGAGCGCCTTCCCTGGGTGCCATATTTTAATACTGTATAGCAAAGGCTGGGTCACAGTTTTCCTCCACACCATTGGTTTGTATTCCATTACTGTGATAACATTTAGTTTTTCTTTTCTTCTGTTCTTTTTATTGTTTTCCTCTTCCTAAGGTTGGTAGATTTTATTTGAAATACTTTATATTATGTGCGTTGGCTATGTTGCTAGGCTTAATGATGCAACTATTTTAGCTTGAAAGCACTTTCCTCTTATTTCATCGTGAAGTCACGTATTCCATTGTGACAGTTATTCGGGCATTGTGTTGAACTGTTGCTAGAAGCAATTAATATTATCTTTCAGGGGCTTGAAAAGCACAGGAAATGGGGGAAAACACATATTTTGGAACAGCACAAATATTCTGAACTGCTCATTGATTTTCCTATTGATCTTATTTGCCTGTTTGTTCCAGATAAATATAAAATACATGGGGAATAGAAAGGAGCAGAGATTAATATCCATCACTGAGAACTGTTAATTTTGAAGTTCAAGTTCTTTGTTGTCATTGTTTTCTTGTAATGTTGGCATCATCCAGATGCTCAGGTCAAATGAGGTAGCAAGTGAGCAAGAAATTGCTCTGACATTTGAGATGACAGGCATAATTCTGACATGTGGAAATCACTGAGAAGATAAAGGAAAATTGAAATTCACAAATGAGAGCTTAAAATGTGCATCATGTTGTCTACTTCCAAATTATTTTATTATAGACCCAATATTTGGTTGCAAAGATGCCTAGCTTTAAAGAATTGAGGGACACACAAGACTGGGAGGTATCTCGGGGGAGAAAGCTGGCAGGTGGAAGTGTATCTCTTTCAGACTGAACACATCTAAGAGATCAGTCTTACTCATAATTTTTTGGCAGGATTTACTCAGATAAAAGCCACTCCCAAAAGAGAATGGACTGGCTTTTTCTTGTTTGTCATCACCAGAATCATTAATATAGGGCTTCCTATTTCCCCAGACTTTGCTGGAAATGACTAAACCACAGACCCTACTCCATTAATCTGTCTCCAAAACATTACCAATGTCTTTCAGTCGGAAGGGACCCTGGAAATTCACATCGAATTCTCCTACGCACAGCAAATGTTGCCCTTATTGGGAGATTCATTCTGACCTCTACTGTTCTCGGTTCCTTATAAGGAATTTTGTTTTTTAATTTACATCACACAGATTGGTTTATGCTCTTATGGGAGAATCATTCTGACCTCTACTGTTCCCAGTTCTTTATAAGGATTTTTGTTTTTTGATTTACATCACACAGGTCTGTTTATACTTGGCAGAAATGAAATGTATGACTTTGAACTCATGAGAAGGTTGTCACCAAAACTATTAACTCTTAATCTACATGAATATTTTTCTTCCAAGTAGTTACTTTGTGAAATTACTTTGGATATTTCTAGAATTGTGCCTTTTAGAAGTGATGCCAGGGTCAGCTCACAGACTTCACAATGAAAACACTATAATTGTTTTATAGTCAGTCATACATTATTTTTCCACATAAATGCAGAAAGTGAGCCTTTCAACTGTAAAACCAAACTACTCAATACATGTAACATCAAGTTATTTTTATTTGTTGATTCTTAAAATCAATTAGTCTCAAGCCTCAACACTTTTTCTAACATAAATATTTATATACAACAGATTCTAAAAACAGGGTGCAAGGCAAAATCCCACCAATTTTTGTAATGACTTCAGTTTTTTTTGGACTTGCATAAGCTACCAAGGTGATTCCTTGAAAATGATAATACTCATTTAAGTGTTTAGCTCTGATAGTTGTTGTTTTAAAATTATGAATAATATAAACCTAAGGTCACATCAGCTGTATGTCTTAAAAGTAATAGACTCAACTGCTGTTCTCACTTGCCTTAGTGAGGAAGATAGCTTTAAAATTTTAGGATCTGCGCTATACCATGTACTCTGCTAAATATTTTTTGTAAATACATTTATAAGCCCCTAAGCTTTTTATTGGTAGTGATTTTGGTAAAAAGAATATGGCCAATCTTGCAGAAAAGTGTAGCATAGGAAATGTATGAACGGCTTAATTAACTGTTCAAAATACATCTTTTCTTCTAATATTTGTTGGTAATATTAAGGCATTTTATTCCCCTCTCTTTCCATCCTTGTTTCCTTCCTGTCCTAATGACAATAATGACATCTGAAGATGGATTACCAAATTTCAGTGTTTACAAATCATTTCTTGTAAAACTCTATTAATGCCAATGTACCAGAATTACTTTCTCTTTTAACTTTTGTTTTAGTCTTTTAATTGCACTGACTTTTCAAATTAGTTTTGTTACTCTTAAGGAATTTATAAGACATATTTTTAGAAGTTTATTAGAGTCCCTCCCAAGGCTCTTGGAGAGAGGCAGCTCTCTAGCATTTGGCTTCTGCAGTGCACAGGCCTTCCCCAGTGCACACGCCTTCCTGCACACATGGCTTCTGCAGTGCACAGGCCTTCCCCAGCACACACACCTTCCTGCACACATGGCTTCTGCAGTGCACAGGCCTTCCCCAGCACACATGGCTTCTGCAGTGCTCAAGCCTTCCCCAGTGTACACGCCTTACCCAGCACACATACCTTCCCCTGCACACATGGCTTCTGCAGTACACAGGCCTTTCCCAGTGCACACACCTTCCCCTGCACACTTGGCTTCTGCAGTGCACATGACTTCCCCAGTACACATGCCTTCCCCTGAACACTTGGCTTCTGCGGTGCATAGGCCTTCCACAGTGCACATGGCTTCCGCAGCATACATGCCTTACCCACTGCACATAGCTTCCTCAGCACACACAGCTACTGCACCACACACACCTTCCCCAGTGCACATAGCTTCTGCAGTGCACACACCTTCCCCAGTGCACATGGCTTCTGCAGTGCACATGGCTTCCATAGTGCTCATGCCTTCCCCAACTCACACAACTTCCCCAGTGCACATGGCTTCCACAACCCTCCCAGCTTCCCCTGCAGCAGGCACTTGCCCCTTCTCCAGCACCAGGTTTCTGCAGGGCACAGTGGCCAGCAGCCATACCTTTCCTGCGTGGCACTGTAGCAGAAAGCCTCTTGTGAGATGCCTCCTGGTAAACAGCTTTCCCCAGCATCCTAAAAAAAGGATTTCTGTATCTTATAGAAGAGACATGGTCTGAGGCATGATATGACTGTGAAAAACTTGTAAGAGAATGAGCACCTCCTGGAAACCCCCAGTGATGGCTACCATGGAGTAGTGAACATTGTGCCAAAGAAATCAGCACCCCCAGACAGACCTGGTGAAGGAAGCTGCTGCCATAGACATTACAGTCATGTTGATTACTGAGAATATGTCAAGGGTCATAGTTTTTCTTATGATTGAAGAAGTGGTCAGCCTGACAGAGGACATGAATCTGATTACAGATGGGCAAAAGATGATCATTCTGTAAGCCAACAGCCTGAATGCAGGGAGAGGACAGATGGATTTAGAAGAAAATGTTTCTACTCTTCCCTTCTGTGAGACACCAGTCTCCTCATAGAAGAGATAATCGTTTTTTCAGGGAATCACCTGTTGGCCAACAGGATTCTCCGCATAGCAGATCTGATTCCAGTGTCAACAGTAGAAGCCACTCTCAGGAAAGAAGCACACCATGCTCTTTCCATCAATACCAACACAGAAAGAAAGAGAAGCCCGTACAATCTGTGAAAACATAAAGAGATGCTTCGCCCTTGAGTTCTTCAGCAGTTATGTCATCAAAGGTGTTAGACAAACCCAGTCGGCTAACTGAAAAGAGCTTGCTGAGGCTGAAAGCTGGTGGGCTGCTGACAGGCTGGGCTGGAGAAGGCAAATGAAAGTAACTTGCTGGAAATTTCTGAGTACGAGGTGGGATCTGCAGCACCGTTGATTGATCAGCCAGAAGGACCTGAGTTAAACGTGGCAGATGGCACAGAGTTACCTGAAGACAGTCAGCTAAGCAGTCGCTCTAAAGCAATAGCGTCAAAAAACAGAGCGATTGAACAGGTTTACAGGCAAGACTGAAGCTTTGGGGATGGTGGGTGAAAATGTTGTTTGAAAATATCCTTCATTAGCAAAATCCATACAGTTTGCACTGAGGCAGATGAACTCAAGCATTTCATTGCAGAGTATGATACTTCTACTCAAGAGTTTGGAGAGCCTATTTAGATTTCTTACTCAAGCAAAAAGTTTCCAGGTTTTTTTCCCCTCCCTGGATTGCATAAATCCTTAGTATAAGGATTTTTTTGTGATGAAGAGAAATACTTTATGATAGCTGTCCATACTTCCAGTATCGAATGAACATTTGAAATAGTCTGTTTAAAATATTTTATTTTTTTCTACATGGAGAACCTCCTACTCCATACTTACCTTTTTCTTTTTTTTTTTTTTTCACCCACTAACATGATGTTCAATTAATTTTTCAAGCTATGGAAAGCAGTCCTGAAGAACAGCTTTATGTGAGCCCCCAAGTTCTACAATCTTCCAAGTATAGAATCATCTGTTTGGTCAAAGGAGTGTAATTTACTGGCTAGAGATCATTCCACTTAAACATTAGTAGTCTTTTTGAATTTGGTGACTGATACCATGTGAGAATTCTGACTTGTGATTTTATTGTCTTGTTGCTTGCTTTTCTTAAGGCCTGTAACTTTTAATAAGTTAAAGTATACTATTGCAATAAACTGAATACTTTGGTATCATAGAGAATATTTCTTTGAGAATAAGTCTCATTTAGGAATAAAACAGAATACTAGAATCTCTAAAATATGCCTCAGAATAAAAATCCTTTTTTTTTCCATGTTTAAGAAAAAAAAGTTTATTAGATGTAGAAGGAAGAAAGGGTAGAGAGCAGGAGGCAGGGAACTCAGAAAAATTCGCTTGCTTCACCTTTGATGATTTGCCTCCCGATGTTGGAAATTTTAGTACTTTCTTCTAATATGTGCCTCTGTATTACTACATAATATTCATGCATAACCATCTCTTTTAGAATATTAAGTATTGATATTTTCTATTACAACAGATTGATATTTTAATTCTTCTTCCCCTCACACTTTTTCTCTTCTATGTTACATTTTTTCCTTTTTAACTGTAGCATAATTAATATGCAATAAAATGCACACATTTAACATGTTTGATGCACTATATTTTGACATTTTTATACACTTGCATAATATTACCAACACAGGACATAAGGCATTTCCTTTCCCTCAGAAAGTTCTCTCATGGTCCTCCGTTGAAAATTTTCTATTTTCCTCCCCCTTATATACACATTATATACCTTATATACCACCATTAGATGTTTTCTAACATCATGAAATGGTTTATGTGTATTTAGATTTCATAGAAATGAGAGCAAACATCACTTCCTCTTTGGACCTGGCTCCTTTTCTTTACACTAACATTTTTAAGGTTCACCCATGAGGGTCTGTCTGCCAATAATTCATTCTTATTTTGTTTCTGAGTAATGTACCATGGGATAGGCAGGTCACATTGATTGACTATTTTCTTAGTTGCTGTCTGAATTCTTTCCGTTTGACCATTATCAAAAAAGCTGCTATGATATTCACGTAGGGTCCTTGTTAGTACATAGGTTTCTATTTCTCTTGAGTAAGGTCATATAAAAAAATGAATGTTTAACTTTATCAGAATCTCTAAAATCATTCTACAAAGTGACTAAAATGAAAAGACATATTTTGATCCATTCAGAAATGTGTGAGTTTTGCTTACTAACTTCATCAAGATCCAGTGTGTGATTTTTAGCCATTAGTTCCTACTTTCCCCAGCTTTCTTTTTACTTTTTTTCTTCTCTCTTTCTTACATAAGTGGTATTCCTCAGCTGCCAGGAATTGGGGGCTACCTGTTTATATTTAAAAGTTTATGTTTAATTGAAGATTGTGTTTGTTGCCAAATTTTAAAATAAGGCTTCTCTTTATTTTTTTATTTCAGAATATTATATCAGCGTGTTTTGTTTACATACTTTGTTTTCGCCCAAACTGTGTCAAAGTTATAAGCATGCCCCCCACCCAGTGTGCACCATACACAATAGTGAATTTCCCTTCTCCTCCTCTCCAGGCTTGGTTATCGTGGATGTTTTCTGCCATATGTGCCCTTAAGTGTAGACTGTTTAGTTCCCATTTGGTGTTGAGTAGGTAAGTTTGTTTCCTGTGATGTGTCACTTAGAAGAATGGTCTCCAGTTCCATCCAGGGTCTCACAAAACAGACTAGGTCATCATTTTTCTTTATGGCTGAGTAATACTCTGTAATATGCATACACTATGTTTTATTAATCCACTCCTGTATCAGTGGGCACTTAGGTTGTATCCACATCTGTACGTTTGTGACTTCCACTGCTACAAAGGCCTCCCTTTAGAACAATTGTGTGGCCACCTGGTTTTTGAGGATGGGGATAGCTCAGATCCCCCGGAGGAAAAGAATTCTCTTATTCTTTTGTGGGTCTTTAAATTTGGTTCCCAGGTTTTGGAATCAGGTGGGTGAAGAGGTATGGGGCTTCCCCTGGTCAGCATTCAGGTTTTATTTCATTTTTCCATTTGTCATCTCACCCCTCATCCTTCCTCTTCTGTGTATGTGGTGTCTCCAAGGCTCTCTACTCCTTTCCCTGCCCAGTAGGGAAAACCAGCAACTTGATGTACAAGTTGGAGGTGGTAGTATAGACAGTGGGGTGTGCCTAACTGAAAAATTTAAAGGATCCTCCTATTTTCAGCCTTTCCCTTACCATGTGCTTCTGTAAGCCCGGACTATCCTGGGATCTGTGCAGTGAGTCATTCATTTCCATCAGGATCACCTGAGTGGACTTAGGTTTATGTTCTGCTCAGCTTTGCTAAGACCTCCACTCACCTTCCCTCTTCATACGCTATAATCTTTGGTTATAGATGTTTCTCACTTTCCAGAAAGATATAGTTGGTATTTGCTCCTTAATTTATGTATGATGAGGGCTTAATGTGTTTTTGATTTTTAGTTGTACGTGGTTTTATCCACAGTGTCTAAATTATACTGTACTTGGAGCTTGAGGGAGATGGAGTTAGAGGAAAATTGTGATATTTGCTGATGAAGAGCAGATATAGTGTTTCTGAAGCGCTAAACCTAATGAGTCCACTTAGTCCGTTTTCAAGAATGCTTAAAAGACTGCTTTAGAAAATGACACAAAAGAGCTTCAGAACCTCAGAATGGGGGTGGCACCCAATCTCTCTTCATCATCAGGAGTATTTTGAGGGTAAAAGTTCAAACAAATGGTGCATTCACCTTTTAAAATGTAAATGAACTGCAACATCAGCATAATTTTCTTGTACTATCTTTGAAAAAAAAAGAAATTACATTCACAGTTTTTCTTTATTCTCCCAAGAAGGGCTCTGAAAACCCATAATTATACAATTTATTAAGAAAAAAATAACGAATAAATTCTGTTGGAGAAGAATATTCAAAGGTTTAAGGATTGCCAGACAAAATATCTTATTTTTACACTAAATCTTGGAAGGATGCTGAAGGTGCTACTCACTGACAAAGGTAAAGACCTGTTATAAATTAAGCATATTGGAAACAACGGGAAGGGGGTGATGAGAAATGACAAATTATTGACATTGTGGGAGGTAACCAAGGAAGGATGTGCTAAAATGACACGTGGATGATCTGTCTGGCTGTGTATAACTGTTCACTTGCATGATCAGAGGGAAAATTTCCCCCAGGTGTCAATCAATGTATGGAACGAAGAACCTATGACATGCCAGGCACTGTGTAGGCTATAAAGAAATACGACCTCACTCAGGTTTCCCAAAGAGATTAGTTTGGTCAGAGATGCACATTCAAATAAAGACATGACATAATGACATAGATGGTGAGTGTCAACCAGAGGATGTGGACAGTAAGTACAACCCTAGCTCAGAAGACACGGAACTTCATAGGAAGGCAGAGAACAGAGTTAGCACAGGACAGGTGGAATGTGCCATGAATCACAAAAATAAATCAGCATGAATCCAAAAAGCTGATCTGAATTCTGCAGTCTATGTAGGTGGTTGGTCAACATGATAGTATTGTCTCTAAGTGGTAATTTATTTTTAGCTAGGTTACCTTTTGGCTTAAGCTCAAATAGATTCTTAGAGTTCTTAATTGTTCAGTAGATATCAGGGTTTGGGGGTTTGGGGATAATTTTTAGTGAAAGTGTGTCTTCGGCTTTATTTACATGTGTCTGTGATTGTCTTTGACAGCATGATCACAAACTGAAGACCTTGGCAGATGGGGACAATGTTCTATTCAACTTTGCACTTTTCTCTTTTAATAGGCAGTTTTCCCAGGGACAGTTTGAAATGGAGGGAAGCCTATCTGGTAATGTGTTGATAAGAAGAGCATCCCTGATTTGTAGAATTTTCAATTTTCTGTGACATAACTTTTCTCGCCATATTTCAGACTACAAACTTGATGTTCCTGAATCCTGCCTTATGAATAGTGGAGTGCAATTAGCTGTCCAGGCTGGCAAGAGCTTGCCCTGGCACACTGATGAAGCCATGAGACGTTCAGATTCCATCCAGGAGGGAGGAATGGTGTTGATCCTCATGCCCTCTCTCTTTCCATTCTCATCCTCACTTAGTCTTGCAACCATTCTTCCTTTTCAGATTTATGGCTCTCGCGACAACATTATACGTGAAGTCAAAGGTGCTTTGTCCCATGATGCATCTTGTTCATTTAGGCCGTCAAATGTCATTTAGTTGGTTATTGTTAGCAGCAGAGTCTGGGTGTGCAGAGCAGAGGAGGTGATTTAGAGACCCAGAATACTGTGCACCTGCTTCTAATGACTCACTCCTGATATAAGTGTGTCACTCCAGGGGTCATCTTTCAGACAGGGGCAATAATTCCAGAGTCCTCCACTGATAATTGAGGGATAGTTCATAATTTCATAACTCTAGAAGCCATGTTCAAATCAGATCTTTAATGTGATAAATGTGACACTTAATTTCCTTTAATAGGCCAGAGATAAACCTTGTAGAGATGATCACAAGCCATGAATGTCTGCACCATATGGTGGCATCCCAGGACTAGACCAAGTCAGGAGTTTACCTAGCACAAAATGAAGCAGAATCATCAAACAATGAGTGAGAATCTAGTGAGCATTTTTTTCGCCAAGGCCAAACAGGGTGCGGTAGTCACCTACACTTATAAAGAAGTACTAATTCCCATCATTTAACTTTCCACTTATTTGTGGGCATCTCATTGTCCTCTTAGCTACCACTTGACATTTACCATTTTCCCTTCTGCTTTCGCACCTGTTATGATGTCAGCCAGGAAATCTTACAGAGCCTGTGCCAAAGTATAACGGTTCTCACTGGTCTTGCTGATGCCCAGGAAGCTGCTGAGCAAAATGTAGCCTTAAGCCCATTCCAGACATTAAACTATTCACACTAGGATAGCTAGAATGTAATGAAAATGCTATAAATTTGCAGTATCCCTCAGAGATTCTAGTGGAAAATTCAAGCCCTTTTATAGTTATTTTCCTTCTCCTTTGCTGAGAGCCCTTAGTACAAGATTCAATAATGAGTCTATAGAGTTGGGCTGAGTCCAGTGGGTGACAGATTCTACCCCTCTGTCCTGAGTTACTTTCCTGGAGTCACATGTGTGTGTCCTACTTCAGGATTCTGTTTATGATCCTTTAACTTATCAATCAAAGGAGCTCTAAATAATATTATCTACCACCTTTACAAACCACTCGGATTTCATAAAGATTACAAAGGAGATAAGAGAAAAAACAACTATTGGCAAATTAACTGCAGCTTCATTCTCTTCCTTTTACTGAACACAGTAAACAGATTCACATATTGTATTGAGAGCCACTGCCCTAAGAGACTTGTTTATGAGTCCCCAAAAATCCTCATGTAAAAAATCATTCATACAAGGGGAGCATAGAGAAAAGCTTAGGGTTAGTCCCAGAGATGCATCAATAATGCCAGCTATGAAGAACTGGGAAAATGATGCAAAGAAGACTAAAATTCAGAGTTTAGATGTAGGTATAAGGAATGGATGTGAGTTGGGATGGAAAGAATGATTGAGAGGAGAGGCTCTAATGTTTAGAAGAAGGGACCACTTTTATTGAGGATCAACTGGTGTTAATGGAGTCTGGTGGGGCAGGATGTGTGAGCTGTATAAAATTATTCATTTTCAGCCAGCCATATTCATAACTTTGCAAGAAGGACTAGTTGAAGCTGCCTCTCTCTTTAAAATCTGCATTTTAAAGATGTATTTACAGTGCATGATACTTTGCCATACGGTAGTTCTGTTAGAACATCAGCGTATGAGTTGACAAGGCAAAGGTGCGTTAAATATCTTTACGGAGAGTCAATCCTAATAAAGCAGGACATGCACTTAATTATAGTCATTTAATGGTGGCTTTTCCACTTTAATTATAGTTTTACATAATCTAAGCTTGATTTAGTTGAATAATAATGAAGCAGCATTTATACACTAAATATGGAGAGGGTTTTGGATCCTTCATGCATCCAAATTATACTCACTCTGGATGTATAAGCATATATAAATAATACACATTCTTCTGAAGAAGTTCATGTAACTACAGCCCAGCATTGTTCTTGAATAGGGAGATGTGTTTGCAGGTTATTGGTGACACAGAGCTACCTTGAGAGATGCAATCTTTATACAGAAATCTGGATTTCATTTAGTATGTTAGAAGGTCAGAACCCAAAGGGCCAGTGAATGGTTTGTCTCTTAGTTCAGAATTTGATGCTGGAGAGTAAAGAATGTAGTTTAAAAAAAAAAAGAAAGGAAGAAAGAAATGTTTATTTTGACATTTGTCAGAGAACTATTCCCTATACTGACTTATTTTGTGCATTTGCTTGTACCTAGAGATTTCCAAAGAACGACACATTGAACCTCGGTACTCTGTGGCTAGAGGTGGGGTTTACTAAAGCAGAGTGACACTCTCTATCAGCAACGTGGGTGATGTTTGCAAATGTCAGAGACAAGACTGGAAATTTTATTCCCTGGTCCCCTAGCAGCTGATTCTGACTCCTTTGTGCCAGATTGTAACTGCTGTCACTCTTTAGAGTCCTCTGGGGATTAGTACTAAGTTGTCAGTTGTCCTGTGGGTAGGCTTCATTTTTGACAAGGATGCCACCAGGAACCCATTATTGTTAGAAACTCTCATTCATTTGTTTTTGCTTATTGAGGACACGTCTGTGTAATGGATTTTCCAAGTTTTTCTGTTTGCCAGGCATGCTCTCTGCACCTCTGCTTCTCAGCTTATTAGAATGACTGAAGCAAAAACTATAGCCTTCTAGTTCTTAGGGCTGAATTTCAGTGGTAGCAGAGAATGATGGGGAGGGGCTAGGCAAGAAAAAAAGATTCTTCCAGAGATAATGCAACTTGGCAGCCTTAACGCCTGCGACAGTGGTGGAGGGCAGGATGAAATGAGAACAGGGGAAGTCAGGATTCATCATACAGATAAATTTCCATTATGGTGTGTAGATTAATGGTCATAGGGCAAGAAGGCTAGCTAAAAAAAAATGTGTTTTGTTTATTCTATGAAGGAAAGATAATGAAATATGGCATTTTGAGTTTTACATTTTTCATTCCAATTCTGAATACAATTCTCTAGGGTGTAGGAATTATTTTTTCTGAGTGTTGCTGATAATTCTTGATCCAGTCTTCTTTCAATGTGATTGCAGTTTAGAATATTACCACCTAGATCTGAGAGTTGCTTCCAGCTAAACAAGGTTTCACGCCCCTCCTCAAAATGTTCTCAAGTATCTTTATTTGTTACTTTGTATGAACAAGGGAAGAAAACATTGCTCGACAATTTGAAAATGGCTTAATGCAACAACAGACTGTCATTCCTAAGGGAGCATTTGAAGGTGATTGAATCACTCTCCATCTATAAGCCATGTTGTTATACCGTTTTTCAACTTGACTAATTGATTATGACAGGTGTCACCCGAACTCTGCATCTCAGGCTATCCCAGTGCTAAGAGAGAAGCATAGCAAATACCTTCTGTTGATGAAATAGAAAAGCTATGCATGGCTATGTTTCCTTACTGATTTTCTAGAATATAATGTCAGTTAATTACTGAGAGCCAGTCACTGCCTAAATGAAAGCAGTCACTATGACTGTATTTTCAGTTGCTTTTTTTTTTCTTTAAAATATGGCTGGTTATTTGTTCATTCAGACCTGAGCAGAAATGTAAAAATCTCTGCTTGTTTTATATATATATATATAATAATATATATGTAAACATATTTATAAATATATAATATGTTAATTATATATAATATATACACACATACATATACAATATATAAAACATATATTAAGTACCACATGCCCATAAAGAATAAACTCTGTATAATATATATATACAAGTGTGTTTGTATGTTGTGAGCAAGAGAATAGAACATGTCAAAAATCATGCTACAAATTTTGGCCATTATACACAAAGGACATTTTTAAACTATTGAATTTTAAATGTATTCATTTTCAAGTGGTGCCTATGGCTCAAAGGAGTAGGGTGCCGGCCCCATATACAGGAGGTGGTAGGTTCAAACCCAGCCCTGGCCAAAAACTGCAAAAAAAAAAAAAAGGATTCCTTTTCAGTTTTGCCCAACAATGAAAATATTAGCATATGTATATTACATTGAGGGAAAGAAGTTAGATACATAAAAATCTTATACACACACACATATATGAGTCTACATACATAAAATTCTAGAAATGCAAATATAATCTGTAGTAATAGCTGACCACAGGTAAGCAGGAACTGGTGATAGCAAGAAGGATGGACCACAAATGTCCTGAGGAAACTTCTGGGGTTGATAGCTAACTTCTGTTTCTTAATTATGGTGGTGATCTGTTTGGTTTACACATCTGTCAAAACTCAAAAATTGAGTTCAAATGAGTACAGTATATTGAACAGGACCAATACCTCAATAACGTTGCTCCTAAAATGAGAAAATCTATTCTTCACCATTTCAACTCTTGTGGAGAATTGCCGTAAGTTTATCATGTCTCTGATAATATCAAATGATTTGTGCATAAAGTAAACATTTCATATTGCTCAGAATATACTAAGTATTCTTAGAGTGAATTGAATTGATAAGATCTATGATATATGTTGAATTGAGTTCAAGCTCCCAAGAGCCATTCTGCAGGCAATTAAGTTTTTTCTTCTTTGTTTGCGGTTTTTGGCCGGGGCTGGGTTTGAACCTGCCACCTCCGGCATATGGGGCTGGCGCCCTACCCCTTTGATCCACAGGCGCCACCCGGCAATTAAGTTTTTTCTAGTGGGCTTGACAATTTCTACTCACTTTGGATGAGGAGAGCAATAACTGACCTTTGCCAGTTTCTCAGATTAACCTACATATAGGTGGCTGTATTTATTTTCGATTGCTACGTAAAAATTACCACAAATTTAGCAATTTAACACAAGACACGTTGTTACTTTATAATTTCCATAGGTGAAGAATTCAAGCACAGCTTTGCTGAGTCTCTGCTTCTGGGTCTCATCAATCCAAGTATTGATCAGGGCTAAAGTCTCATCAGAGGCTTGACTGGGGAATGATCCACTCTCCCAGGTTCTTGACAGAACTTATTTGCCTGTGTCTATAGACCTGAGTCCCCCATTTTATTGCTGGCTCTCATCTGGTGACCATCCTGAAACCATAGAATCCACTCAAAGTTCTTGGCCATGTGGCCAAGAGAAGATCACTCCTTATCTGTACACATTCACACATGGCAGCTCATTTCTTCAAGCTTAGAAGAATCTCCTCCTTCAATCTGCTAAGGCATAGTTCTATAATGTATTAGGTAATCATTAGAGTGACTACCCCATTGCCTTTGCCATAAAATGTAACTTAATCAAGGGAATAACTCACTGTCTTACCAATTTTGCTGTATTCTATTAGTTAGAACTCCAACTGTATCCAGAGGAAGTGCAGTCACCTTAGGTCAATTGGGTGGCATCAAAATTTACACACCACAGTTGTTTTATGCAGAAACACTGAAATAAATAATTGTCTAATAATTTAAAGAAATATCTTTAAGTGTATAGACATATATTTAAGATCAATTTAAGCAGAGTGTAATTCAGTTTTAAATAAACAGGATAATTAGTACATTTTATTTATTTTTATTCTTTTTTTATATACAAATTCTAGGATCATACCTCTTGTGCAGAATCAGCATGTCTCTACATGGTGCTCTAGACCAGGAAGGAGTTAATTTGTCTTCCCTAAAGTTGTCAATTTCCATCTTCCTTATCAGTAAAATAAGACTTATAATTTGCAAAATGAATCCACATTCTTCAACAGTGACTATATTTTAATAATTAGCTATTCAAATTATCTTGCGGTTGCCTTACTGTTCATAAAATCAAAAACATAAAATAACATAGATCATAATATTAGTTACAGATGTCAGCTTACTCCATTTTTTTCCTGAAGAAAAAGTGTTAATGAATTACTCTAGACTGATTTCTGACATAATTGCCAGGATTGTACAATATATCATTCTAAATTTGTGCCAGCAAATTAGCATCTGTGATTCACGGAGTGGTAGCTTCCTTAATGTTATCATGTACTAAATACTTGGTGTCTAGGTTTTCAAAATAACAGGTAGCTCTGTACTTCTAAGATGAAGAGAACTTATAAGTTCACCATTGAATTGGTGAATTTCAAAGATGACACTAACAACGTGCCTGTGGGTTTGCAGCAAAATAAGGCTGCAAGTCTGCTAAGCTACTAAAGCTGCGTACACATTAATGATTTCAGCCTGAGGAATACTACTTTTAATAGTTCTAGCTCTATTTTTATGTGATGTATTTTTCTCATGATAACTATGTAACACACAACATTTAATATTCATTTTCTAATACCAGGAAGGCAGCTACAGATGGTATCAATAGAAGCTGTTTGTTTGTCCTAGTCTGTGTGCTTATACATACTATGTGTACTATCATTAATTCCAAGATCTTCTGCCACTTCATCGGTGACCTTGGGTGTACTTCTGAACTATTCAAAGCCTGTCATAACACAAAATTACGGTAGAACCCACTTAATCAGTGCTTAAACTGATTTGTAGAATACCTGATACATAGGGATCACTCAAAAACACAGGGCTAATATAATTGTTCAGCGAAATAAACCATCACTGGCCTATGTTTGTATCTCTTTCCAGCCTAAATTGCTCCCCTGGGGCCAGCAACTCATAGGGCAAGACACATCAGAGTATGCTATTTCTAATCATACACCTTCCTTCTGGGATTGGAAAGTCATTCAGCCTCATTCAATGAAAGAGGAAATAGGAGTTTATATGATTGCATTTGTCTTTAAAATGAGGAAATACGGGCAAAGGAAGATTAAAGTATTTGTCCAATGTCATGCACTGGTGAAACTGGAATTAGTAGTTACTATCTTGTGATCTAATTTCTGGTTTATTTGCTTGTTTGTTCTCTTGGCCGTCTCTTTCATTTAACAAAATCTTGTATAATATTCTTCCTATGAGTCTGACATTCTGTGTGTGTTTTATAAATTTTAACTCAGTTGACTATCAAGATAGGTATAAGAGGTAGGTACAGTTATTATCATTCATATTTTATTGGTGTGGAAACCGAGAAACAGAGAGGTGAGGAAATTTATGTGAGGACACACACCGACTATGCGGCAGAGGCAGGTTACCTCTGGGACGCTGCGTGGTGCCACCTCTTTGCGTCACCTATCACTTTGTCTTCATCTTCTAGCACAGAAACACATCCAACAATGCCTTTCCCCGCACGCAATGGTCACTAGCACTCTCTGTATGAACATATCGAATCGGTCATCAAGGAGGATGCTCATAAAGAACAAGAGCTCTGGGAGGGCAGGGAGGTTTATTTTGCTCACTGAATTCCCGCCACCGGGAACAGTGCTTAATCCATGAAAGGTGCTCGGCAAAACTATTTTGCATGAATAAACCATCAGATAAATAGATGAATAAGTGGATATATGTATGAATTAGGTGTGTAACATGTTTTAAGGGAACTTTTAGCCTAGGATGCAAACCATAATCCAGATGAATAAAAGATTTTATGACTTTTTATTCTTTTCATATTCTTCAAAGAGGCTTTCTATAAATAAAACCACTCCAGTCTGGCTGAAACAAATTTGCTCAGTTTTAAAATATATATTAGAAAAACATATGTTAAGATCCAAATTAAACAAGCTTTTATCTGCATGGCTCAGTCTCAACTCAGATTAATTTGGTAGAAGTGAAAATGAATTCTTTCACAGGAATTATCTTGCCATATTTTAGAATGGCATCTCCGTATGGATGGCATTTTTATGAGAGGAAATGAGGATTGGAATAAAATATTGGGGAGGGGGGTCGAAGGTAACTTCATTCTAGATATACCTCAAATAGACCAGAATCTGAAGAGATTACATGCTGGGGTTAGAAAGAATTTGGTAATTGTGTTTTCATGTCCTTATCGTTATAAAAAAAAAAAATAAAATGGCATATTTATTTTCTGGAAACTCTGGGTCATTTAATTTCTCACAAAAAGTAAAAATATATTTCCAAAAGAGAAATCAGTATAATTGAGGAGAGAATGAATTCTACTGTAAAGATTAATATGTGCTGAGGGAAAAAAAGGAAGAAAATGTCAGTGCAATGTGATGTAGGGGGCTTGGGTTATTGCTTTACAATTGGAAACACAAGGCCTAAAAAAGTGAATTTTATCAAACTATATATACATAGTAAAACCAAAAAGGACATGATATGTGCCATTGTTTTATTCTGAAAATTCTTGCGTCTTCTACCCTAAGGATCTACTCAAAATTTAGATTTTTAAAATTTGAAGATGAGTTACAAATACATTTCTAAGCAGATGATAAATTCAGAGTGAATATGGCCTACGAAGTTCCCCCAATCAGGTATCAAAAGGAGTTAATGAGATTTTTAATACACATCCCTAAGTTTTGCAATTGACAACGTGAGGATCAGTCAAGGTTTTATACAGTATGGACTCTGCTGAAACCCCTGCCGAGAAACACCTACCCCTACCGGACTTGTTAATTAGTGAGTTGATAGCTGTCACTTCCTTGGTTATTATAGAGATAAATGATGATGATGATGAAAGTCCCCAGGCAACTTATGTTTCCTGTTTTTAAGCGAACTAAAAATAATGAAATGATTTGAGTATAAGAAATGGAAACACAAGAGAAAACTATGCTTTGGTAGATATTCTCCAAAAAACATAAATACATATATATACACACATATATGAAGTATATATCAGGCTGTGTGTTTCTAGGTCACTACACATGAAGTAAAGTATTGAGCTGAGTATGGGTAAAGTGAAATTCAAATTTATTTATCATAAGTGCTAATAGAGATGGGGAAAATTCTTGGAGGTGAAAGAAGTTGAGACTTTTAGCTAAAATGTTTTACAAATTAGCTGGAATCATAAATTGCCATATTTAGAGGATAAATTAAATTATCTGGAAGATCATCCTGGTTGTTAATGATTCATGATATTTTTACACTGGGCTCATATGAGGAATGAACTATGATATGAAAATTTGGAAAACACTGCAGCTGCCTGGATTTTACAAATCTGGCTACTCCATTCATTTGTCAGTGTCATCAGTAAATAAACTTTTCAGTCTTTTTGACATTCAGTTTTCTAGATTTCTTGCAGCCAGCTGTTCTACTCATCACTTGTCATCTCTCTCCTCTTCATAGTTACATATTTATCAAAAGGGAAGTTTCCCACCCATAATTTTGCCTTTTATTGCCTTGTTTATGGTAACTTTCTATGTTTTTGCCACCCTTGATAGTGTTTCCAGTCTTTCTCAGGGAAGAACGTAGAGCGCCAAGCCACCTAACGCAGATGGCCAAGTGCCGAGTAGCTATGGGCTTAGCTAAGTCCTTGCTCTCTGAAAATTCCTTGTGTCAACCTGAGCACAACTATCTTTCACTTTGCCTTTAATTGTTTTTAATTGTCACCTTGAATTTTATTACCTATTACCTGCTACATACTTTGAAAAATAGAATGACACAGGTCTCTACCTCCTTGGAACCCAATGCATTACTCTTAAGGATGAAATACAAACTGGACATACAGCCAGACTGGCGCCAGGTGATACAAAAGCATCAGCCTGAGTCACAAACGAGTAGATGTCATTTCTTGGATTGAAGGATGCAGTCTGAATGCTTTGTCTCTCAGTCTGTGTCTGCAAGTAGGGCAAAGGTCATACTTTTTCACCTTTCAGAATTAATCTTTTTGCAGTGGCTATTAGATGTTAGCTCTGATCACAGTAAGAATCCTAAAACTTAACAACTAAATGCTATTCTTGTGCCTTTTTCTTTTTTAATTCTTCACTCAGAACAAAATGATGTACTCCTAATACTTCAGTATCCCTTTATCATCTATCTTCAGGGAGTCTGCTGTTAGCTTCTTGAAAAAACACTAGCGCTAACACCATTGGGGTTGGTCTTCAAATATAGTTAAAGCTATAGTCTTCTGCCCTTAAAAATAAGCTATTTTATGTATGGTGAATACTTTTAGATTTACAGAGAAGTTGTAAATATCTGGCACAGCTCCTATAGATCCTTCCTCCCATTCCCCCCTTGTTAACATTTCACATGACTGTAATTGTCACAGTTGATATTGCTATAAATTGCTATAAATTAGACTCTAGTATTTCTTTGGATTTCTCTAAATTGTCCATCAATATCATTTGTTTATCTCAGGATCCAACCCTAGTTGCTTCCATGCATCGTCATATCTCCTGTCCCCTTTTTCTATAACAGCTTTGATCGTTGCCTATTTCTCTTGACCTGGGTTGTCCTGAAGAGTATTGGTCAAGTATCTGACTGACCATTTCCCAGTCTGGGTTTGTCTGAAGTTTTTCTCATGATTTAGACTGTGGTGATGGGATTCTGGAAGGAAGACTCCAGAAGTGAAGTGCTCTTTTTGTCATAAAATATTAGGGACATGTGGCAGTCACATGATAACATTGAGGATGATCACTCTCACCACTTGTTAAGTGGGGGCTAAGTTTGATGGTGTTTTACCATGAAGTTGCTATTTTTCTTTTTTTATCCCTGTTTTTATTTTTATTTTTCAAAATTTGGTTTAAACTTTAGTTTTTAAGTTTATTTCAGCATATGATGAGAGTTCATACATTTTGATAACATTGTTTTACAAATTTTATGTCAAAGATGTAAGTGTGCCACTTGCCCAGAAAGTATGTAATGAACCCATACAAAGTACCTATTGGGTGAGAATTTACCCTTCTTCCGCCCCAGTGATTTCATTGATTTTTCCTTCCCGGTGAGCACATAAATGTTTATCAACTAGTTCCAATCTGGTATTGAGTATAGGTGGTGTTTTTTTTCCCATTCTTGCAATATTTCATTTAGAAGAATGGTCTTTAATTCCATCTAGGAAAGATACTAGGTCACCATCTTTTTATGATTGAGTACTATTCCATGGCATCCATATACAACAATTTACTCACCCATCCACGTGTTGATGGGACTTGGCTTGTTGCCACATCCTTGTGCTTGTGAAATCTGCTACTATGAACATACTAATGCAACTGTCTTTTTTATTAAATGTCTTTTCTTCCTCTTTGGAAAGTAGTATGAAGATTTCTCAAAGAACTTAAAAACCTACGATTTGATCCTTCTACTAGGAGTTGCCCAAGTGAAGTTAATATTTGGAAGCAAGTCTCTAATTATCGCCCACTCCCTCAGCTCCTCACTGCTGTTTTCAAGTGGTTGCAATCAACTCTGTGACTGTGATCTAACACGATTATAACCTGTCCTCCGTCAAGTCACTTTACTCTATAGACAGTTACAGAAGGCAATATGTGCAGTGTGTTGCTACCTGCAGAGGTGCGCCTCCTTTTTTATAAGAATACAAATTGAGAAGAAAAGAACACAAGTTAATTGCTCAGAAAGAGTTCAGTAATAAAACTCTTATAGACTCCAGATTCCCCATCCCTTAACATTAGCCAACAGAGTTAGAACCCAAAGAAGAGAGTTACTGTGTTTGGATTATGATTCAGCTGCATTGCAGAGAGGTCAGAGATCACCCTGATTCATCCTGGGCTTTTTGTTTAATTTTCTAGTCATTGCCAAGTAAACTTATTTGTGTGTCATATTGTGGTTTCATTCCAGACACTGCTATAGTAGACAGGAAACTGGGAGGCCAGAGTTTATTAACTTTTATTGCCATTTCTCTATACTTACTGCCAAATCCAAAATAACATATTATAGTTAGTAATTTAGAATTATCCCAGCAAGTGTGACAGCATTGAGTTCTGAATCTTATGCAGAAAACTTTTTCCTCACGTTAAACTGTTTACTTATGAATGCAATACATCAGTTACTTTTTGTTTTAAATCACTAGAAGCACAAGAGTGATTTTCTTCCCATATGAAGCCAAACAAATTTCTACTTTCTTAGAGGTGAAGGCTATAGCTTTTTTGTATTCTTATGTTAACATTTATTATAGTAAAATAATTCTTTTGGGTGGAATTTAATAAATTCTCTCAAAAGGAAATGATAAGTGCAATATTCAAAGATCTTAAAATTAAAATTTTATACACTAATACTTCTATCTTATCTTTTCTAAGTCCAGCTTTCTTATTTACCATCTTCTTTTCTTTGAATAGTTTAATTGGTTTGTTACAGCTCTTTGCATATTAAGAATATTAATGTTTTCTAACAGTATTGAAAACGTCCCAGTTTGCCTTTCATGTTTCAGTATTATCTTCTGTGCTTTCCCATATAGAAGGTTTTTTTTTCCAAAATAGTCATATTTATCACTTCAGTAACAAATGTACTGCATTATATTCAAAAATTTATTTCTACATTTATTTCTGGGTACTCTAGCCTTTTGTTCTTTCTGAATGCCCTCTTCAGTAGTGAACAGAAATTAAGTGTCTCATCCAGGGCTGCACAGAGAGTAAGTGGCTGAGTCTGGCTTGGACCCAGCAAACACTTGCACTCTCAATTGCTGTCACAGTTGCCTTCCCTTTGGTGAAGATTTACGATATTTGTAGCGTAAATTTCCATTCTAACACTATTAAGCCTTCCTGTGCAAGGACAGCTATGCTTTCACTTAATATAGAAAATGCCAATATCTATTAAGGAAGTAAAATAGTCAAGACAGGTACTGGTACCCTCTATATTTTTAGACTGCCTTTAACTGAATTCAAAGTACTTTACAGATATTTCATACTGTCTGTTGTGATGTTGCAATCATATGGAAGTAGGGAGATGATTTTATAATGTTTTGATGCTGGAAAATCCTCAGGAACAAGAAATATTATGAAAGGTCATATATCAGTAGTGACTATAGTTATAGCTCCCTAATTCCAAATTTTTACTTTGTATCTTTAGAATCAGCTTCCTATGGTCTAAATGTTTGTGATCATCCAAATTTCATGTTAAATCCAATCCCCACCATAGTGATATTAAGAGGTGGGGCCTCTGGGGAGTGATTATATGATGGGGCTCTGTCATAGTGAATGGGATTATGTCTTTTATAAAAAAGGTTAAAGGGAGATGCCTGCCCCCTTCTGCCATGTGAGGAGGCAGGAACAGGTGTCATCTATGAAGCATTCCAGACATGAGATTTCTGGAACCTTGATTTTCTTCCTAGCCTCTAGAACAGTGATACTGTGAGAAATGAATTTCCATTGTTTATAAATTATCCTGTCCAAGGTATTTTGTCTTGGCATCCCAAAGGACTAAGATGCAACTATTACTACCAAAATTAGATAGTGATCCTGCCAGTGGGTTCCAAAATCCATCCCAAATTTAGATGACCCAGTTTCAAAGAAAAAAAAAATGGAGGTGGGGAAGAGAGAAAGAAATAAGTAGGAAAAAGAAGGGAAAAAAGATGAAGATACTGTTGCTTCCTAGCATGACAGAGCCTCTGTAGTAACTTTCAAGATTAACCCGTCTGCACTAATTAGTTACTAACTGAAAGGGAAGACAGCCTTGTCTTATTCCTTAGAGCTACTACTACACAATGCTCCAGTCTTGGTAATTTATAAAGAACATAAATTTGTTTGTTACAGTTCTAGAGGCTAAGAGTCCAAATCTTTCTTAATTTGATTTCTTGGTGAGGGCTGCTGTCTGCCGCAAAGATGGCACGTCATTGCTGCTTTTTCTGCAGGAGAGGGACATTGTGTCCTCCCAGAGAGGAAGGGATGGAGAGCGATAAAACAGGATGAACTCCCTCTGTCAAGCCCTTTTCCAAGAGCACCTGACTCCATTTACAGGACAGAGCTCTCGACTCAGGCACCTCCCAAGACTTTCTCTCCTACAACTATTTATTGTGGACTAAGTTCCTATGTGAATTTTAGACAGGACAGAAATACTCAAATCATAAAATGCTTAATTACTAGCTCAGATCCCAGGATTCTTTTCTATTTTCTCAAAAAAGATGTCATTCATCATATATACCTTTCCCTTCTTGATGAGGATGAATAAACATGTGAATACTCCCTAAATATAAGTTGCTTTAGCTACAATAGAAATGAGGAATCAAACTTAAAATACAGTAGATCCATTTATTATGTAGATGAACATTTGTATCCTGTATTTCAGTATTTCACACACTTTATGTTATACTTTGAGTAATTTGATAAATTTACCAACCATAATTCAAATCAATATGGGTCCTTAGGTAAGTAACATATTTAATGATTTTTTAATCCAAAAAGACTTTTTAAAAGGCCCATCTTTTCTGCAGGAATTAGTATTATTCTTTTTAGAGTGCTCATGGAGGGGACTGACATGTGATACATAGCCACATTTTATGATTATATAATGAGCTTTTATTACTTAATCAATCATCTCTAATAGTTATTCTTTTTGTTTTCCTATTTCACAGATTTAAAGCATAAATATTAGGTTCAGGCCATGCAGCCTCTTTTATAGTTTATAGCTATATTATTATTTTCTTCACGGCACTACAGTAAAAAAGAAAAAGTATGAACTTACCTGAATGATTTCTCTGCAGAGGTTGAGAGTGCTGTGTGCTCCCAAATCTACTTCCCAGAAGATGACTAGAAAAAATGTCGTCTGTGTCTTTCAGCCAATCTCTCAAGTGTATAGAGGGATATAAGGTCAATCCCTTCCCACTCTCAACAACAACAACAACAACAAAATCAGGCTCTAAAGAAACATGCTTCATTTACATTCTATACCCCCTGTTGATTTCATAGCCGTGACTTAATGCTCTACTTATATAAACTTAAATGGAATAAGTAATAATTTTTTTTAGCTTTATACCCTGTGTTATTCCCTTTATTTTTATTTTCATTTAATTTATTTTGATGGCTATAAAATTAAGCAGTGAGTAGAGAGGGACTAGAGCCAAGTGCTACGGACACAGATGCATCATAAACATCTGTGCCTAGTGTGGCCTGTGCTTGCTTGGCAGGTGACGCCTCACCACTCCCGCTCTATCCTAGCTATTTCAAACAGTGTTGAGTGAACCTGTCATTCTGAAACTGAATCTCAGAGCAATTAGGGAACAAAATTAAAACTATTACATCCTGAAAATAATCATTTCTATAACTACCTTTATGCCATACCCTTGGATAAATTATTTTAAAATTTATTTTAAATCCTGTGGGCAAGAGTGGGAAGTGTGCCATTAGTAGAACTCACCAACACATCAACATGATTGGGGCTCTTTATTGAATTACTTGGTAGTCTAAAAGAGTAAAAGTAGTTCTTAGAAATACCAACACTGGGACAGCGCCTGTGGCTCAGTGAGTAGGGTGCCGGCCCCATATACTGAGAGTGGCGGGTTCAAACCCAGCCCTGGCCAAACTGCAATAAAAATAGCAGGGCATGTCGCAGGCACCTGTAGTCCCAGCTACTCGGGAGGTTGAGGCAAGATAATCACCTAAGCCCATGAGTTGGAGGTTGCTGTGGGCTGTGATGGCACGGCACTCTACCGAGGGTGATAAAGTGAGACTCTGTCTCTAAAAAAAAAAAAAAGAAAGAAAGAACAGCATTGCTAAAGAGGATATCTTAAACCTTTGGTTCTCCTTATTTAAGTCATATTATCTTCAACTTATTGTTACATAAATTCCTTCTAGAAAACACATAGTTGTTTCACACATACACACACATGCACACAAAAATTAAACTTCATTGGTAAAGAGGATATCCTAAACCTTTGGTTCTCCTTATTTAAGTTATATTATCTTTGACTTATTTTTACATAAGTTTCTTACAGAAAACATATAGTTCTTTCACACTTATTGACACACACAGAATTTAAACTCCCTACCACTGATTCTGTTGTTTTGCTTTTCATCTATCTTCCTTTAGTAGTGTCTTATCAACAAGGAAAATTGCATGAAAAACATTGCTTCTTAAAGCCTGTCATCCTGATCTCTATCAGCAACACATGTGTTCTTTGGATGTTCTTCATGGATGGAGGAAGGATTGCGTGCCAGCCTGGGACAAAGCACCATATGGCTGGGCCGAGGTGAAGGATGATAAATGCCCATGAAGGATAGGAAGGGAACTGTCACCGCTTGTCAAAGTTGTCCCTAGGGGAAGCTCCAGTGACAAGGGAATGATTGAAGTGGCACACTGGGGGTCCCTGGGCATGAGAAGAGGTAAACAATGACTGGGAATTCAATGACATAAGCTCAAGGGAAAGAATGGGAACAAAGCAAGCAGGGATTGAGTAGAAGCTCTGCTCTCTCAGCGTTGGGGAAAGATGCCAGGAAGAGACATTGATGAGAAAGATGATTAAAGGTGGCCTCACAAAGCCTTGGAATAGTGACAGATGGAAGGACTACAATGATTACTAAGAAAATGCAGAGAGAGAGAAAAGAGACCTGAAATGGAGTAAACTCTTCCAGAAGCAGAAATGTGAGATGATAAAATTATTTTAAAAAGGAAAGAAATGAATGATAGATTTTTCTCTGCCAATTAAAAAAGGAGATAAGGAAGAATATTGAGGTAACCAAGTATTGTACAGAAATAGAGGAAGCACATTTGTCCCCAACTTACCTGACCTATCACATTTAGTTCAAATACCTCCCCGTACTTTTTAAGAGGGTTCCTAGATCTCCAGCCAAACCTGAAATTGAGTCAACAGAGACTTTCTGTTCCATTGCTCTAACATGACAAATAATAACACCAACCATTTATTGACTACAAATCATATGGTAGGCACTGCGGGAAGCCCTTAAAACCCACTTACCTGAACCACTTAGCTACCCTATATGTTAATTATTTGGCAACAATTTTTAAATGTAAAAAGTAAGGCTCAGAGAGCTAAATAACTTTCAAAGTCACATAGTTACAGAGTTTTGGAGTAAGGATCCAATTTTCAGGGCAGTGGAGAAAATCACCCCCACCCCTTTTTTCTTAATTTCCTAAGAGACGGAGAACTCTCTTTGTTGTTCAGAGTGGAGAACAGTGGTGGATAAACTCTTCAAAAGGCACTTTTTAAAATAAACAACATGGATATAAAGAAATTACTATAAACATTGAATGGATGATTTTATATAGCTACAATGTACAGATCTGAGCATAAAATGTTGGTTGGACTATTTAGCAGATGCTATTTTACTGTTCATTTTGTTGCAAAAGCTCTCAAACTCTGAGAGCTATAGGTACCTCTGCTGATAGACAAGTGTATCCCAGAATTTGTTTTTTAGCTTACCTATTGGTGTGGCCATAGGGAATCCTTTTTAGAATAAAACCTTAGCTTGGTACTGTTCTTTGTGGAATTCCATGGTGGTTGTGGAATAACAGGCACTACGACAGGCACTTAAGTTCTCCTGTGGAAACACAAGTCATCCCAAGCCAAGTCCTCAAGCTTTTCTGCTTCTTAATGAAAGTGCGATTTCCCTCGGGAACTAGACTCACGTGAACACACCTTCTGTGTAGTCTGGTGTATATTTCAGCGTCAGAACAGATTGTGATGGGTTTCCCCTTCTCCATTTGATCCAAAATGAAATCTTCTCATCCCAAACCTGCATCCTCTTGGAACCTTTCCCTGAGCTCAGTTTTGCAATCTACTTTGTAATTTAGCAGCAGATTAGTAATGATTAGCATACCTAACTTGCAGCCATGGCTTAGTCTCCTCCAAGTACATATTCTCAAATACCCACTGTAAAAGTTCTGAGGGAAAATATTCTAGCCAAAGTCTAAACATAATCTGGCAAATTTACAATGGTTCTCTTTTAGCCAACCCTGCAGGAATTTATTGTATGTCTGTGGTGTGACTGATATACACTGCGATAATTTGGAGGATTAAAGAGGTGGACAGTTTGGACTTTGTTCCTACTCTCAACAGAGCATACAATGTGCTATGAAATACTGAAAAATGACTAGCACAGGGAAGTGTCCTGAAAGAGTGTTCCTCTTCTGCTTCTGTGACAGTCCAGAATAGAGGGCTAAATGGAAGCTGGAGAAGGCTGAAGGAGGCCCCATAGTGCAGCAAAGCATGGGGGAAGTGGCCCAGCTCAGGATGCAGCACACAAAGTAGCAAAGGTGAAAGCACGAGGTCTGAGTGAGGTGCGGCAGGTTCAGACATCCCGGTACCAGGCCTGCCAACAAAGCCTGTGCAGACTTTTCAAGCACAGCTCCTCGCCCCACCACGCAGATTTTCAAGGTAATCCTTTGGATTCGCTCCTGCTCAAGACAACTGAGAAAGCAGGGCTGGGGTGGGAGGAACAATGCCAGAGCTGGGAGGACATGGGTCTTTGAAGGTGAAGCCAAGCTGGGCAGGGAGCATTACCAAGCTGGCTTCCTCTCTGGACTCTGGAAATGGATTGAACAGCCTTTTACACTGTGCCTTGTGCTCTTCCAAGAATACTGAATGCATCAATGATTGGATGCATTCAATGTATTCACTTTATCAAAGAAAATTCAAACAGTGTCTGATACAATTCTACAGCACTGTTACCTTGATAGTTATCAATAGTTAATTATTATAAACAAGTATCTGGGAACAGAATGGAAATGGTTTAAAGAGAAAAGGGTTTTCTGATGTCTAAACAACTACTCTACCAAAAATTTAAAATGGAACTCATTTGTACGTAAGTGAATATCTCTGACTTTTCAGTGGTTTTACATGTATGCACATTTTGTTAATTTGAGGAATTTTATCCTCAAATTCTCTATTTGCTTAGAGGGCAAAATCCATAGCTAAAAGTTAAATAACTCTTAGTTTCAAGCAAAACAGTAGGAACTTGATAGACATTCAATATATATTGGTTATTCATTTTATTTTACTTTATTTTATGTATTTATTTTTTTGCAATTTTGGCAAGGGCCGGGTTTGAACCCACCACCCCCAGGATATGGGGCTGACACCCTACTCTTTGAGCCTCGGGTGCCACCCAGGTTATTCATTTTAGATACCAAATAAATTATTTTATAGACATGAGGTCATACATTTATTAATTAGCTAGATTTAACCATTCCACAGTGTTTATATACTTAACCCGTCATGTTGTACAGAATGAAACATACAATGTCATCTGTCAGATAAAAAGTAAAGATTGAGATATAATGATCTTATGAAGAGCAATCATTTTCATCTCATTTTAATTTAAAATTTAAAGAATGGATTTCAAAACTATTTTTAATCCATCTTTCTTAGTTTTACTAAAGTTCTTAATATACTACCACAAAACTATAATTTTTTAAATTTTGACAATAGTACAAAATGTTTTATAAAGTTATTATAATTTGTATTTATATACAATGAAATGTCTTTCAGGTAGGTTTGTGAAATTGTTTTATGATCTGTAAAAACATTAAACTGTAATTTAGATTCATATACTTCTCCATTTAAACAATAAGAAGCTAGAATTTGGTGTCGAGAGAAAAACAAGAAAAAAGCAAACTCAAAGGAAAAATAATAGACGTTTGCCCTTAGGAAAATTAAATGTGCCTATCATTTCACTGATAATACCTATTTATATTTTAATTTTAGTAAATCCTCACTCTAACAAGCAGATGCAGCTAATAAAGCGTCTATATCACTTGGTGGCCCCATTTATTATATTTTAGTTAGCAACAGGGGGAATGAAACTGGGAAGTAAGTCTCTTGGCTCACTGTTTAATGTAAATTAACATTTTTGTTTTTTATGAATACAGCTTATCTTTTATGCACCTCATAGGGAATTAGATAGCACGCTATTAATGAGCTCAGAGAAATTAGTGTTGGGAACACTATATACTAAAAATCAGAGTGAAAAAAAGTCTACGATACTCAGAAAAATTGTGGCTATATAGAAAAATTAACCCAATCGCATAGCTGTTACCAAGGTTATTGCATCAGATAATCAAGTTGTTATTTTGTTTGTTTCAAAACTATCACTTTTCTGGATTTGTGTAATCTTCAAAAATCACCTAATTTTTTGGATTTTGCTATGATCACATTTTATAAAAAGGTGTTCTTAAAAAAGAAAAAGACCATGTTGTTATAGTGTGTTAAATTCACCTCCTCTTCTCCATGACAACAGATAAAGAAGCTGTAACTATGGCAACAGTAATGGACCAGGCAGATTAGGGCCAGACTGGAGATTAGGCCTCCAAGAGCAAAGAAAAGAAGTCCTGATTGGTTCTTTATTGAGACCTTATTTGAAGGCAAGTTACTGTTAAGAAAAAGCATGGAGGATTAGTAAGAACAAAATTAATTCCTCTGTATAAAAAAAGAAGCCATTCCTTTATTTTAACTGTGTTCTTTCCTTTTCATATAATGCCTGTTTAAACTGAGGTAAAGAGTCCATGATTAATTCTATTTTGAGCTTTATCACTGCCATCTGAGTTTAGACTACTTTTGTTAGAGGACGCTGCCAAAGCCTGGTGAGGAGAGAGAGAAGACAATAGTACTGCTTCAAACTCCCCCTGCTTTCCCACTGGGCAGTCTGTGGATAGGCAGAGAAGGCCACTCTTTTCATGATGAGACCACATGCGACTGAGGTGCTCTTGGGGAAAAGATTCCAAAGTTTCTTCTTGTTTTTCTTAAAGCATATTCTTCTAAAATTTTTAAAATTCTCAAAAAAAAGGTTCTCCTAGTTACCATTAATCACACAGACATATACTTAAATATTCTCTAAAAAATTTAGTAAGGTTTCCATTTTCTTTAAACTGGTGAGATTTATTAAGTATTATGTTTTGAGTAAATGAGCCATCTATGATTTTAGATTGATGTACTAATAAACTGGTGGACTAATGAAGGCAGACATTTATTATTTTTTAAACAATAAACTTGTAGAAATGAGACTACTTGGTGGAATAGTATGAGTATTTTTCTTATTTTTTCTAAAGGATTTTTGCCAAATTGACTTCTATGATGGTAGTTCTTTGACAAACTTCTTAACCGACCACAGGTGAGGGCACTGCAGCCTGGTTAGTGTGAGATATTAGCATCCATTAAATTCTTGCCTTTCTGGCAGTTTTTTTTTTTTAATACTTTCTGGCAGTTTTTTAAGCCTTTATTTTAATGTGTATTTTCCTTATTATTTGACAAGTTGAAGCCTACTTCTAAATAAGGTTATCCCTTATTTTACTGCTATTTTAAATAATTTTTTTTATATTATAATATTAACTATTGCCATTATATATTTTCCAAATCCTTTGATCAGTCTTCCCAGAGGTAACAGAACCTCAGCTAAGCCAAGAAGGAAAATAGTGGACACTCAGATGGATGCAGTAGGCTCGTGAAGTGTGGGGGCTGCGTCTACGAGGGCCCCAGGGAATTTCAAGTGGTTCAGCATGAAGGGAATATGTTTAATGGGAGCATCAAAAGCCAGAGAGCCTCCATGTCCATTCGTGAAGACAGTGGCTTTCTCTGTTGATCACGGCTCTGACCTTTGCACGTAGAGCAGAAATGGGCAGGTGATTTGTGCTCTAGGCCTGTTTGCTGGATGAGTAGAGTTAGTGGTTGTTGCTTAGAGTGGACACCTGGAAGCCTCTGCCTGAAGGTGATTTTCTGGCTGTCAGAAAACACTGGGTCACTGTTGGGGAAAGGCAGTGTCCCTGGAGTCACTCTCAGCCAATGGCAGAAAAGGAGGCAGTAGGTAAATTCCCTGATTCCTAAGGGAAGGCTTGTTATGAGACATGTCTTGTACTGACTCTCGGGCTCTGCAGTGGGATTGGCCTTTAGTTCCCCGTGGTGATAACTACCTGGATGACTCACTCTTTGTAGGTTCCCACCCTGGCCTGTCTCACTTCCTCACTCCCCAGTCGGATCACATCCCCCAAATGTATTTGCACATAAGTCCTTTCCTGAGGCCCTGGCTGGGGTGGGGGAGCCAAACCAAGATAAAGAGCCAGCAGGAACCAGGCCAGCAAGCAGATGAAGAAGATTGGAGCTTGTCCCGAGGTAAACAGAGGTGGAGGATAAGCAAGCAGTAGAGTGATCTGACCAGAATTACATCTCTATACGCTTCTTCTGGAAGCTGCACAGAGAATACAAATGTGTATCTGAGAAAGGTGGCTTTAAGGAAGGCTGAGGAACCGGAAGGTAGTTGTGATGATTCCTGTGAGACAGTAGACCGAGTGGCTGTAAGTGTGGCAGTGGAGATACAACAGCCTGGGTAGATTTACAACATATTCAGGAGGGGGATTCGGCAGGTGGTGAATGAGGGAGAGGCAAGAAAGGGGATGTGTTTGGGATTGCTGAGCTGTCCAGTTGAGGGGACATTGTGGACACAGCCCAGGAAGAGGCTGAGGAGGGAGGAGAATCAGATCACACCACTGTACTAGTCTAAGCTGCCTGGGGTGTGTAGGAGTAAAGGTTTTTGTCAAGAAGCTTATTTCTGAGAGAGATAACCCCATATCCAGGCATCAATCTTTTCCCTTCCTCTAACGACTCTGCCACAAAAGATTGACTAACTCACTGCCAGTCATTTATTTCAAATTCCGTGCTGATCAGAAAAGCAAGGGGAAATTCCATCTATAAAGAAGTAGCCAAAGGAACCATGGAGTCAGAAATAACTTTGGATGCTTTCTGCCATTCTATAAAAACTCTCTTTGTCTGTGTAACTGGTATGTATTGTAAATTGATAATGTTTCTGGAACCATTAGGAAATGAGTTATTCTTTGCTCCCCTCAAAATGGATTTTTTTCCAGATAATAGGAGTTTAGCTGATGGCTGTAATACAGAAGCAGTCAATCCCTGTACACAGTAAATACAAGGATGGAGACTAACTTTGATAATAACTAGGGGAAAGGTCTGCAAATCTAGTTAGAAGATTAAGTGTAGGCAAATGGGTACTTATGCTTTGAGGTTAGAAATCATCGTCAAGATTAAACACATGTTCTTTAGACTTGGGGAACTGAATAAACAAGAAATCCAGCAAAGATGAATTAAGAATTCACACACACAAGCAACTCCACATACACACAATACACAAACACACACACATATTCAATAGAAAACATCCATAATATGTTATAAATGCTCCAAATATTTGAAAAGTCGTTTTTCTAATTGTAGATAAAATTCAGTGATTCCTCTAGATAGCAGTTGTTAAATTTTACTGTTACTACAGTGATAACTCTATAGTTAACCAAGGGCAATTGGACACTTTTATGTCTTGTAGAATTTTTTCTGTCATTTTCTTTACTACAAGGTAGTTTATGAAAACTGCTTTTACTTTTTGTTAGCTTCTTTTAATTTCTACTTGTAATTGCCTATGGTATTAAAAATGTATAAATACAATACTTTATATGAAAAATAGTACAAACAAACTTTGACAAGAATGGAGTTTCTAATAATTACTTGAGTACCTAGGCCAGTGGTTCTCAACCTGTGGGTCGCGACCCACAGGAACTATTAAAGGGCTGCGGTATCAGGAAGGTTGAGAACCATTGACCTAGCCATTTATCAGTACATGTAAGTCCATTGCTGTGTTATATAATTCGGGGTCTTTGTTGACTTGGCTTCCAAATTAGAGCTTTACTAACTCCATGTCAATTTGCTAACTCCATGTCTACTTGGCCTGTGGCTTTTCTATATAAAGCATATCTTAACTATAAAAGTTGGTATTTTAAAGAATCAATTTAGTTATAAATTTGTCTTAAATAGAAGGAGATTACAGTGTTTTTTCTTTCTTCCTGCATCAATTCTCTGATCTCTGGAAATAACTTCATCAGAAATCAGATGACTTTTCTGTTTATTTAAAGTATACAATACAAATATATAATCACATATTTTCTAGAGTAATAAACCTGAGCCTGCAAAAGACTTTATAAACTTTTGTGAAATTATGGGTCTTTCTCTTAGCTCTACTGGAAAATCTTGAAAATATTGATAGGTAATCTTTGGCAAAATAGTCACTTCGAATTTAGCTTTATATTTAAAATATATTAAATGTATAATCTGAATCAAAATCCTGTTCTTTTCTTCAGAGATGCAAGCATCATTCATTTGTTTATTCATTCATCCATATTCTCACATATTTAAACACTGCTTCATTCCAGACAGAATTCAAAGAGATACAGTATTAATTACTTAAAATAATTTCCCTCTTGTCTGAAAGATTTTCTGTTATCACTTAAAGTAATGAGAAGTATAATCCCTTTGCAATATTCAATCATATTATCCACAGTTCTAAAGTAAGGTCTCCTATGCTTCTTTAAAAAATCACATTACCCAATTTCTCTCCTTGCTTCTTACCTAACCATTTATTTCTTATTGCTGTGGATCCTGTGAGAAATAAAAACTGGACCGATATTCAGTGGAATTATATATATTATTATTCACCACCTGTCTTCAAACCCAAGAAATCCAAATACACCTTTGATCCTGGTTACTGTGTTACTTCCTGCTGGTGGTTACCATTTTGCCTACATTTTCTTCCTTCTTTTAGAACCTGTGTGACTGTAACACGGTGACGCTTGCTAACAGGTGAGCTCTGCCTTCCTGCTCAGTTCCCACCCAGGGCGCTGACACCCCTGACAGTCTCCTCTCCTTCCTCCTCAGCTTTCCCCAGCTCCAGTGTCCTCCCTTCGGCTCCCAGAGATGTGGTCCCCGTCTTGGTTTCCAGTCGATTCATCCGCCTCAGCTGGCGCCCACCTGCAGAAGCAAAAGGGAACATTCAAACATTCACGGTCTTTTTCTCCAGAGAAGGTGACAACAGGTAGGTCATGCTACCAATAAAATTCAGCCTAATGGGCCATCTCTTTAAATGTACACCATGCGGTAATAGCAAGAGCAGATGTTGAGTAAGAATTTTGGAGATGGTGTGAAACCTCAACTCTCTGTCCTTTACTCATTCGTGAAAGGAGATGAGTGTCTTTTACAGCAGGATTGTTTACAGAGTCGAATGAAATAATTTATAAAAACTTATTGAAAAAAGATAAGAATGTGAATATATAATACCTATGTTTTATTTCTTTGATTTCCAAAGAGAACAGAATTGGGCTGCGTATTGATAGAACAGGATATAAAAGGACCACTGTAGTTAGTTTGTAATCTCAACTCTGTCACTGATGTCATGTGATCCCCCAAAACAATGTGACTTCTCTGAGGCTAATTTTACTCCTTAATGTGGAGAAAATAGTAATACTTACTTGCAAAATTTGGGGGAAGATTAAACAAAGGTCATGGCAAAGTGTCTAGTATTTAGTAGAAGTTGCCAATGTGAACATTGTTATTGACTAGGCAACAATGAGTTGTGACTAGGCAACAATGAGTTGTTTCTGGTTTCAAGATCATAGTCTTCTAGAGTTTTTTTCCCAAATATTTTTCCCTTAAAATTTTTTGCCATTTTAAGACTTGAAATTTGATTCATGAATCTGAGGAAGATTCTGGATAAGTTTGGTGTGAGGAGAAGCAAGCATGCTTGTGCTAGGATTCTGGTCTGTCAAACTGGTAAATGCTTTAATCAGGTAGTTACCTTTGGGAACCTCTCAGGATCCAAAAGGAGTATAAATAGGACTTGCCAAAGTGGTATTTAGTTCCAAATGGTGCAATATAATTGCAGGTGGTACAACACAGCTCCTCAATGCTGAGTCTCAAAATGCTTTTCTTTCTAGTTGGCAGTAGCAATTCAAGTATAACCTTTTAAAGTTTTATTATGTTTTACAATTTGGCCTTACTTTAAAATGAAGAGAAATCAATAGACACACACAGACATGTTTGCTAAGACCATTCATTACCACGAAGGGGCAGCCATTTGTTTTAGTCTCTCCTCTGCAAGTATTTAACTCTGTGAACTTAAAATGTCTTGAATCACTGTGTGTGCCATTGTGAATCTTGAAGGTAATCACTCATACCCAGTCATCTTCACGTTTTTACATGGATTTTCTGGAGGCACCTTACATTCAACAGGCCCAAGACCAGACGCGCTGTCTCCTCCTTGGTTTATGGAGGTGTTAAGTTAGCACCTTCCATTTGGTTGACCAAGCAAAAAATCCAAGTCACATTTTACTCCTGCCTGCCTTCTAACACTGCCATTCTTCATCGGGTCTTGTCTTGTCTACCTTGGCCACAGCTCAGCCATGTCACTTTATTACTTCCATCATCAATTCTCTGATCTCTGGAAATAACTTCTCCCCTTCTAATTCATCCTCCTCACTGTCGGCAGTCATCTTTTTGAAATACAGTTTGGATCACTCATTCCACTACTCAAAAATTAAATGTTCCTAAGTTTAAATATAATAGCATTTCTACGTAGAGGAATGTACATAAAAACTTCCAAACTCCATTCTATGGAAATATAGCTCTTATCTGTACATAGGTGAGGTGGTTTCTGTAACCTATAATAGCTAAAATATCTCATTTAAGTTAAAATAGCTGGATTTAAAATGGTCTGTTCATCGGATATGTGACTTTTATGTATTTAATTATGTATAAAACAGGAATAATATCTCTCTGCCAGAACGAATAAAATGAAGATAAATTCTACTTTTCAGGATTGTCATGAGAACTAAATGAGGGAATTCGGGTAAAGTATTCAGGGCAGTCACAGCACACAGGCAGAATGGAGGAGCTCAGTAGAGTGAGAACTCAGAGACAATGGGGAAAAGAGGCAGAAAATAAGGCCCAAAGGGTAGGAGGGAAGAAGAGGGGGAGAAAGGGGAAGATGAGGAGGAGAGGTGGATAGTGGGGAAGAGAGGAAAAGAAAGAGGAGAAGAAGGAGAGGTTGAAGTTGCCATGTTTGAGCAGAACATTTGTTTTTATAACTGCTCACAGATGCCTGCTTATAATACTAATTTTTTTTCTTTTCCTTTTCCGTTGAAATCTTTCTTACTTTCAACCCATGCTTGATCCTCTACAACCCTTTGGTTACTCACTCCAATGGCTGTAACATGGACCTTGGCAACACCAATGACTCTCTATTGTCTCACCAAACTCTCTATTATCTCAGTTTTACAAATGATGTTCTTGCCTCACTCTCCATAGTCTTGTCTCCCTGTCTTCCAGCTAGGATGCTGATTATAACAAACCTTTGATTCCAAGAGGACCTACCACTCATTAATCCTGTGGGTGTTTTGCTCTCTTCCATCCTTCTTGTTTTCCGTCACTCATTCAGCAACTAAAAGTCCATGGCCAGTTACTGAGAGCACATAGATCACTGTTTGCTGGTTCTTCCATTTCACGTCACATGCTTGCCAGAATCCACCTCTAGCCCATGTAACCTTATACCTACTCCTCACCTGTACTCTTGTAGCTGCACATAGCTGGAGGAAAAGGTACAAGGAGGTTGACTCCGCTCACTTTAGAGTCACAGCTTCTAATCCCAAGTTGCCCACCAATGCTGCCAGCAATTACATTGCATTTATAAATCAGCCCTTCTCACACATGCCTCTAATGATATTTCATGCCTTTTCCTCTCCTCTAAGATCTCCAATACCCTTCAACCCTGCCTTTCCTCAATTTTAGTTGTCCTTGCTTCTAATTTCCTGGAAAATCAGAAGGGAAATTCTACACGCTTTCGTATCTGACTTATTTACCCAAGACTGTCTTTAGGCATATAATCTTTCTTCAAATTTCTGTAAAAGGACTGTGCACTCTTGCCTAAGCCTAAACCTTTACTTACACATTAAATCTCATCATTTTCTTTCCTCATAAAAGAACAAATCTTCAGGCATTCTTTGTCCTGAATTGTCAGTGTCCCCCACTCTGGGGGCTCAAGTCTGGCAGCATGTGAGCTTGCATTTGTAGCATCTGTGGCCATGATTTTCAACTGGTGTGCCATAGTACACTGGTGTGCCACAAAAAGATCTTAGGTGTGCCGCAAAAACATCTAAAGATTATTAATGAAATTATTTTTGAAGGAAGTTCGAAATAAAGTAAGCATATTCATTTTTTAACTCTTTTTTAATCAGCATAATTTAAGTGTGCCACAACAGTTTAACTATAGAGTCAAGTGTGCCATGAGATAAAAAAGGTTGAAAAATATTGTTCCGTAGCAGCACCATCTCCCTGGATCCTACTTGCATATCTTCTACCACTCCTTCCTCTGTTCCCTTCTATAGTAACATTCCTTGAATTGTTTGACTTCTTTCCAGTATCGCACCTCATATTCCAATAATGATTTTGTCCCTACTACTTTCTACTTCATTGCAACTGCTCTGACAAGTAGATTGTCCAGTGACTTCTGTGTTGCTAAACCCAATAGTTAACTTCTGGTGCTCACATGACTTGGAAAGTCAGCAGATTTTGTCATATGTGATCTCTGAATTCATTCTTCATTGGGTTTCTATTACACACTCTTTCCTGTTTATGCTGTAAACCCTCTAGCCAATCACATTCAGGTCTTCTGCTTTTTACTCCCAAGTTCCCTGATCTGTGAATATTGAATTGCTCCAGGACTCACTTTGTATCTTTATCCTCTGTCAATGTGTTGATGTCTTCCAAATTTGTGTCTCTGGTCTAAATTTTTACCTGCATCCTCATATCCAGATTCCTACTTGATCTCTCAACATCAAGTTTTAAATGTCCCAGGGGCATTTAAAAGTTATGATAATACTAGATACCTACTTTCTTTCAACCCAATCCCTCCCAAATACTTTATCATTCCAGAGTTTCCCCCATCTCACTGAAATCTTCATGTTTCCCTTTAATTGGGCCAAATGCTTAGGAATAAGTTTTTACTTTTCTTTTTTTTCTGTATCCCATACCAAATCTATCAAGTCTTGGCAGTATCATCAAGTACTGAGACCTTGAAATAATATGATACCTGGAATTAGCTATAAAATAATAATAAGAGGTGGTCTATGACTTTAAATTCCAGGGTGAGTTATAATAAAGAGATTCACTCTATTATTCTCATTTTAAATTGCTTAACTTTATAAAAAAATCAAGTAAGCAAATGAAAATAAAATATGTACTAAATTGTACCACTGTTAGCCCCAGCTTTAAGCTCAACCAAGTCTTATCTGAACTAGTCTAGTTTCCTGCCAAGTCTAGTCTCACCTAGAAGCTGGAGTAAACTTTTAAAAATATGAGTTAGATTGTGTAATTTCTCTGCTTCCACACCCTACAAAGACTTTCTCTTGTGTCATTCAGAGAATTCGCAGAAATTCTTGCTGCTCAGGTCTAGTTAAACTCTCTAAGCTCATCACATATTGTCCTTACCATTCATTTGTCCCATTTTCTTTAATCTCACTGGCTTCCTTATGTTTCTTAAATATACCCAGAATCCTCCCCCCTTGAGACCTTTGCCTGCACTGTTCAGTTTGCTGAGAATGCTGCCCTTGCCCCCAGAGAAATCCATGTGAGTTATTTCTTAACTTCCACTAGATCTTTGCTGCAATGTTATCTTGTCATAGAACTCTTTCTCGACCCTTAACACTTTCTGTGCTCTTCTTCACTCTTATTTTTCTCCATCATTGTTATTAATATTACTGTCTGCTTACTAATTTTCTTTTCTTTTCTTTTAATTTTTATTAAATCATAATTGTGTACATTGGTGCAATCATGGTTGTTTTTTTTTTTAAATGGCTGGGCATTGTGGTGGGTGCCTGTAGTCCCAGCTACTTGGGAGGCAGAGGCAGGAGACTCGCTTGAGCCCAGGAATTAGAGGTTGTTGTGAGCTGTGATGCCACATCACTCTATCAGGTGACAGCTTGAGGCTCTGTCTCAAATAATAATAATAATAATAATAATAATAATATTGCACTTGTAGAAGGCCTTAGACCTAAAGAATTATGTTCTAATTCATGTATAATAAACCTAAAAAAAAAGAAAGAAAGAAAAAAGAAATCAATGCTTTGACTTCAGATCACCAAAATATATGCATGACTTCCTTTCCACCGGCAGTTCTTTAGAGGAGTCTTCAGTGGATACCTCCTGAGTGTCCTAAAACTTAATTCAATACTGACACTATGTACCCGGAGATGTTGTCAGATCCCACAGGTCGAGGGCTTAGTCTCACAAGATTGCTCATTACTTACATTACTTACCAAAGGCAATCACAACTTTTACCTGTGCTTCTGACCCACCAGCTAAAAATCAGGGCTCCCAAGGCCTGGCCCTTCCTCAGACTTGATTAATTTACTAGAGCAGCTCATGAAACTCAGGGAAACACTTTGCTTGCATTTTTCAGTTTATTATAAAGGAGAGTTCAAAGGATACGGATGAAGAGATGTGCATGGAAGGCATGTGGGAAGGTGGTAGAGACCCCGTGCCTTCCCTGGCACACCACCCCCTAGGAACCTCCATAGGTTCACTGTTGGGAAGCTCTAATTTTATTTTCTTAATCCTTTTTCTATCCACCAGAATATAAATTTCATTTGTTCTGGGCTGTTTTTGTCTCTTTACTGGCTGAACTATTCTCAGCACCTGGAGCAAAACCTAATCTATAGTAGACACTCCCTCAAAATGTGCTGAATTAAAGCTCTAACAGAAATGTCAACTAACTACTAAGGAAACTCCAGACTGCAGTCCTCCAAGGGAGAATTCATCAATTGCTCGTTTATCTTGCCCCTTCACTTGATTACAGTACTATTATGACCCTTGCCACCTTTTGTCCTATTTTATGCTCAGTTGAATACATGTGTATTTCCCTCCCTGGTGATTGAAACTAGGACTTTCTCATAATTTTATGCCAAGTGTCCAGCATCATGCCTTGTGTAGAAATTTACTCATTAGAATGATTTGGTAAAAGTATCAGAGAGACAGATGTGATGTTTTGTGATAGATTTTTCCTTAACCAGTAAAATAAATTGAGTTACTGGGGGAGCTGACTAGAGTTCAACAAAAGCTTTTTTAATTTCAAAATAAAATAGAAGTGGATATTAAAATTGTATTCCAATATCCCATTCATTTTGCCTCTTCTGCATCTCAGCTAGAGCAAATATATGCCATATATCTCTGAGCAGTTAGCGATCATGTCTGTTTGCTCATGTAGGTGTATTTAGCTCTTTAACAATTGCTTTCTAAAAGGCAGTGGATTTAACATTTGCCTCAGATTACCAATAACTTTGTCAGGCAAATTGCTGTAGCTCAGATTATCATTAATCTGACTGGTTAATGGTGTCAATAATGCAAATGCCATATTTAACCTTTTTTTTAATCCTGTGTTTTGAGGTGCTTTTATTTCATAAATTAGAGAGCAGCATATGTTCTCAAACCTGAAGGCTAGAATCCGCAGGGAAGTGTTTGTTTTATAGATACCCAGCTCTCCCTCCTGGTACTTCAGAATCACTAGACGTGAAAGTGAACTTTAAGGTCCTAGTCTAACTTCCTGCTACTTAAACATTCAGGGACACTTACTCAGAGGAGGGGGAATTTTCATGTTCAAAGCCACAGAGGAAGCATCTTAAGTAATATATCTTTTCTGATCCTTACAATAAAACATTATCCAGATGTGACTTAAAGAATTTTGCCTGTTATAGAGCCAGTAAGTATAGAACCAGTATTTAACCAAAGCAGATGCTCCCAATCTCTTTACCACCTTGCTCTATTAGTGGAGTAACCTGGAAAAGACCTAAGCATTCTTGGTATTTATAGAATTATGACTCATTTCCTTTAGAGATTTCTTTCTGATAGTTTTCTGATTCAATGGCTTAGTTGATTTGTATAATTTACTAAGCATTATTAAAAACCCTAGTGACATTTATACATATATAAAAGAACATCATGCCTCCAATTCAATAATGTGAAATTACTTATGTGACACAGGATAGCTAAAACATTAAGGCTCTGTGGCCATAAAATTAAACCACCTGGGTTTGCACCCTGGCTCAGAATTTTAGCAGCTTTGTGCCAATTACTGATAACTTTTTTGTTCTTCACCTGATGTGATAAGTATTAAATTAAGTTAAGAAAAAGGGCCTAAACCTCTTGCTCTGTGCTCGGTGCACTGAAAGCCCTCAGCTCTTGTTAGTAGATGCCATGGCCAAATCACTGTGTCAACTGCAAATGAATATAACTGAAATCCAGGGGTGTTTCCTTATTCTTATTTAGAGAAGACTCTATTACTTTCACAAGCATTAACCCATTGATCCTATAAGGTAGTTGCGATAATCTCTATTTTACAGATGAGCAAATCTCTCTCTGTTCAGAAAGACTGGAAAATGCCGCTGAAAAACTACACAAGTAGCAAATATTCAAACCAGGATTTATATTCAAGGTTTCTAGTCCAGTGATCTCTTCACTGTGCCACACAAAATAAAAGATATTTCCTAAAGAGCTACACACAAAGTAGGGTAGGAGTTCAGAAGGGAGAATTAGAGCGCTTTGACGGGCATCATTCAGTTTAATCCTCATAATATCACTGTGAGGAGGCAGATAAGGGGCTGGTATCTTCATTTTGCAAATGAAGCAGAGAGAGCTCCAAGATAGCCCCTGACTTGCTCAAGGTCACACACTATTCTGTGGCAGCACAAAGCTGGACTAGGTCTTCCCACTTGCCATAGTGTAAGCTTTATGTTGCTTTATGCTGCCGCAGAAACCTCTGCTCCCTGCTCAGGATTAGAGCCCAGCTTTTTATGACTGACATGGAGGATTTATTTTAGAACTCACTGCACATTACGTTTCCAGCATGGTGTTTACATATTCCTTCTCTGCCCTTCGGAGTTGACGACTCTGGCGTTGATGGAGCTCGTTAGCCGTGAGCGAGTGTATTGTGATAGAGAGTGAGACTCAGGATCCAAAGCACCATATTCTGGTCTGGCTTAAAGTTAGCCCTCCTCTTAGAGCTTCACTTTGCCTCTCTGTAAAATGGAATATCCTTCCCCTTGCCCTCAAAACAGCCTTAACTCATCAAGTGAGAGAAGAGGGATTTTATTCTTCCAAAGGACTAACTACATATTACCAACTAAAGCATGCCATCTATAAATGCCACATATCAAGGAGCAGCCCATTACTCAGGTGTGTAGCCATGAATGAGGGCCGTCTGTGTGCACTGCAATAGAAATAGTAGAGAATCCAGTAGTTTTTCTGGAAGAAATTTAATTATGTTGGCAATATCATTTTGCCAATAGATATATAACTACACACTGCATTAAGAGTTTAGTGGAGAGGGGCATGCTTTTACTAGAGAATGTAAGAAATATGGACATAGTGTCTATGTAATAATCAGATTTGCATTTGGAAAAGATGATGAGTTGGAGAGTGGGAGTTAGACCAGAGGTCAGCCAGGTGGATGCCAGAAGGCATTGAGCAGGTTTTCACAGAAATCAGGCAAGAGATGGTGGCTTGAACCAAGGATATGTCAGTGGAGATGCAGAAGTGGGGATAAGTTTGAGAGCTATTCAAGCAGTAAAACTGAAACCACTGACGCTAGCAAGTGAGGAATTGCATGTGGTGAGGGAGAGGGAGTGTTGTGGACAGTCCCTCGGTTTCTGGGATATTTCAGTGGATGGATGGTGGTGGAATTCACTAAGCATAGGAAGCTAGAAAAGGTCCAGATTTGAGAATGGAGTTGTGATTGACGTAGCTTTACAGTATTCAAGTGGGAATGCCAAGAAGGGTCTTGAGAATAAAAATCTGGTGCTCAAGGAAGTTAAAGATAGAAATGTGTCAGGAACCTGTCAGTATATGGACGGTCACTACAGCTCCACAGTGTAAGGTGGCCCATTGTGACTAAAGAGAATGACAAGAGGGCACACAACTAAGTTATGAGAACTGTGTGGACAGATGCTGAAACTAAACAAAATAAATAATCTAAAACCCCAATCTATTGCCCTGTAAAAATACCGCTTTTTATTTGCTGTTATAGTAACTGTTATGTAACTCATCTCTTAAATGTATATTACATGCTGAACAGAGATTATATTAAAGCAAATTTTTAAAAAGTCTCTCCTAGGCCTATCCTTTTTAAGAAGTCAGGAATAAAACAAAAATTGTAATCAAAATTTAATAGAAATATCTTTGACTAAGAAGACTGAGTCTCCATTATATTTTATCTACCAGTGAATCACCTTGAAACCTTCTTTCCTTCTAACACAGTACAGATTCCAAACTCTATGGTTCTGGAGTTACATGGAACGTGGCATCTGGGTAGTTGTTTTGACTATGACTTTGAGCCTTATTCCATTAAACACCTTGTTTCAGTTGAAAAATCTTTTGTTGTTATTATGTTCTTGCACTTTTTAAAGAAGTAAAAATGGAAGTGAGTGGATAAAAAAAAGGAGAGATTATAAAGATCTTCCCTACAAAGAGACATTAACTCTTCTTCCTTGATACAGCTAATGATATATTTGACACCTTCAGGTAGCATTTGTTGCTCAACTCACAGTTACACCTAAATTTTAACACCCTGATGCATTCGGGCAAGATAATATATATTTACTTAAAATGTATACTAGAGACTTATTTCAAATGATCTGCTAAGAAGCAGGATCATATTTAACCTGTAAACTCTACTTCTAAAATGTAAAAATAGAAGTGCTGAACTCAGCTAAACACACACACACACACACACACAGCCAGAAAGAAAGAGGGAGAGGAGAAAGAGGTGGTTATTTATTCCCAGCAAAGAATATTAGAATAGTAAGCCTTCTTTGAGTATATCCACTTTCTCAGCTTTTAAATAATGAAATAAAGACCTAGAAAAGTGATATGACATGCCAAAAGATGACCCAAGTAAATTGGGGTGAAAAATGGAATAGAATCTAGTTCCCTAGGCGTTTCTAACATCGCACGAAGTTGAGATTTTACGTAATTATTCTCTTAGAATTTTCACATTTATTTATGCATTCATTTAAAAAATAATGAGCCCCAGCAATATGGCTATTTTTTATACTTAGTGGATATATACCATGAGTGTGAATAAAATATGACTAGAACTTAACTTTTCTTTTAAAATAATTTACAATTGAGTCCAAGAGCAAAGAAAACACAGAGAACATTTAATGCTTTTCAGATGGGATGTGATGGTAAAAATGTATCAGCCCAGAGATTTGCCTTGAGTTAGGTTCAAATTAGATTTCATTTGAAATATGCTTTTGCCTAACCGAGAAGAAAGTGCCACCCAGAAGACAGTAACTCCAGGCCAATTGAAATGGAACTAAACAAAACAAAGGAGGTCAGAGGAGAAAAGTCAGGGCAGATGACAGCATAGAACTTTGGACCACATTGTAAAGGGCTTTGTGTGGGATTGGATTAACCATAGAATGACAGCCAGCACAAGGTTTTGGGCATGGAGCTGACGGATTATGAATCTTTGTCAACAAAAGATAGGAAACTGGGAATAATAATGACAAATCATTAGGAACATGCTAATATTGTGATGTAATCGTTTGTAAGTGCAAACTAAAACATATAACGCAATGTGACCAGAGTTAGGATCCCGTGTCGTGTGCACGAGGTCCATTCCATACCACGTTTGGCTTTACGCCTCAAAATGCGTCAGTGTTTGAAAAGAGTTCCACTGAATGATCTCAGCAAAGCAGCAGAATTCTGGTAACTGGGACAAAGGGTATGCTTTTAGAACATAAACAACAGTTATTTCCCAAAACATCTTAACCTGGTAACCCAAAGTACCTAAAACTAGAATTTACAGGAAAGAAATGCTTCTTCTGTCTTCAAATTTTCAATTATTACAGGTATATAGTAGCTGTATATCTTTACAGGGTAAGAAAGGCTTTTTTTTAACTCTTGGTAATTCCCTTATAAATTAGGAGAACAGGTTGTTTATAGTTTTTTTTTTTTAATCCAGCCATCAGAAAGAGTCAGACTTTGTATATTTGATGCTCTTTGTAGATTTACAATGATCAAAATTACAGTGAATAGATTCTAGAAAGCACAAGTGATTTGTGCCTTTCACTTCAGTCAGCTCGCTCTGAATTTTCTGGAACTCCACACTAGCAACTCAAAGTTAGAAGGAAAAATAGTGAAGGGGAGATGCTTTGTCTGCTGATACACTGTGGTGACCATGACTCCAAGGTCTGTGTAGGAAAGAACAATTATGTCTCCTTCATAGTCTCCCATGAAGACTAAGAGATGGGAGGCCTGAGTCCCTGCTGCTTTCTTAGGGGTGATGGGACAGTGACAGGCAGAAGACCCTGACACAGTACTTGGGCAAACTTCCCACATCCACTGTTCTCTACCCTTCAGATCCCTCTGTGGTTGTCTCCCCATTCAGAGAGCGTACATCAGAGCAAGGAGTGAGAACATCCTTGATTCCTAACTGCTTCAAGATGACAATTGTGGAGATTTTAACCACATTGGGTGTCTGGTGGTGTCCTATCGCGGGGCCAGAGGAACTCAGCATAGTAAACTGCTCTTCCAAACTCAGATGTTACTCACTCCTTGGGAAATGGTTTGTGATGTTCTTTTTACAGCTACTGAAGCAAGGAAAAGGTGTTCAAAAACTTCTTTGGAACCTTTCACTGAGCACATTTGTGATGGACAACATGGCAGGAAGTGCAATTTTCCCAGAGTGTTTCTGTGTCACCTGAGCAGTTTGGTGTCACTCCAGTAGGACCCAGAGAAACAAACCAGCAGACACCGGGGGAGACATCAGATACCACAGAGCTGTCAAACTGTGCTGTGGAGCTCAGCAAACTTTTATTCCTTCTGGAATCTGTTAAGACTCCAGCCTTTTAAAAATACTAGTTGTATTTTCATTTTTAGAACTTATTCCATAGGTCTAGTTATAATCATTCTTTATGTTTTAACTATTCTCTGCAAACAAAAATTAATATGATAGAAAATATCAATAAAGGATTTTTTTCAGGGAAGTTACAAAAGTCAGTGAAACCTACTTATATAGTTTTTCTTTATGATTATACCTCTCTATTTTTCTCCTTAGATCCTGGATCTAATTATTTTATGCATAAGTGTCCTTTTTGGAATCAAGAGCTTTCATTTGTTATGAAGTTGTAGTGGTATTTTGTTATCATAGTTAAATAACAGTGGTCAACAGCCATTTCTGGAACATTTTGTATTGAGTACCAGGAGCCATGCCTACCAGTTTAGATGCTTCACATAGGATTTCTCATTTAACTCTTCTAGATACTATGACACTGAGAGGCAAGAGATATTATCTAGATACAGAAACTTTAAGAAGTAATTCAGAAGCTTAGAAGTTGTTCTTTCTTCACTCAGTTCAGTCACTTATATGTTTCCTATCCAAAGAAGTTATGTAGAAAGTCCAAAAAGTCTAGAAGCGTTTATGTTCTTAAAGAATACTTTAGTAGTTCTTATTTCTTAAATGCCAGCATTTATAACTCCAGGGTTGGTCTTCTCTTAATATGTACTGTAAATCCCACACTGATCAGCATAAATAATCAATTTCTTTGCAACACTGAGGAAGTCAATAATCAGTAAATAGAATGACCACATGTAGATATAGTTTGAAGAGCAAGGCAAGCAAATGCGTGTTAGTTTCTTTTCATGCAGAAAGAAATCTACTTCCTTTCACTAATTGCACCTAAAGTAACCACAGGAGCTGCAAGTCCCATGCATACATAGGAAGACTTAGCATCTGTGTTTTCTTTAAATACAATGAAAGGAAATACATAAATGCGTTTGTTGGCAATTCTGAGGGAAGACTGATTTGTAGAATAATTGAAACCTTGATTTTGATCATTAGCCGGATGTTTATAAAATGCATTTTCCTGCCTACGTTCCAGATGTTTCTTCTTAATTTAATGTCTCTTTGTCATGAGTTTGAATTCTGAAGTGTTAAGTGTCAAGGAAAAAGGCTTTAGTTTGCAAATTGTGTGGAGAATGATATAAGCTTAAACTCCCCCAGAAACCCTGCAACATTTATTTGTAGGTCCTTCCTGTTAGTTTATTTCTCAGTCAGCCTCGGAGATCTTGTGTAAATGACCCGGGGTCACTGTTAAATGAGTTAGCAAACTTGGTTCATCCCACTACTCTTACATGTCAAATAAAGATTTTGGCTAAAAATATTTATTTTGGAATAATCTTTCGTTGCGACTTTGATTTCCAGGGAACGAGCATTGAACACAACCCAGGCGGGCTCCCTTCAGCTCACTGTGGGAAATCTGAAGCCGGAAGCCATGTACACATTCCGTGTTGTGGCCTATAATGAGTGGGGACCAGGAGAGAGTTCTCAGCCCATCAAGGTGGCTACTCAGCCTGAATGTAAGTATGGGAAGGAGAAGGCTGTTTTAGATAGTACTTATTTTCTTCTGCAATGCCCCTGCAGCCATTTGTAGAAATTTTTGAGGTACAGAATGGAAGAAAGATTTGTTTACAGCAGCATTCTTAACTCCTTTAAATTTGAAGGATTTTTAAAAGTAAGATAACTTTTAGACAAAGTGACCTTCTCACTTAGGCCACATTTTCATAATGGCAAAGTACTGACCTAAAGGCCTAGCATCCATTACCATAGTCAACATATTAATTTTCTAAGACAGAAACTAATAGTATTTCATCAATATCATCATGGGTTCCATCCTTCTCCATTGATTTTTCAAGTTTTCTAAGTTTTTCTATGAAGAGTATAACATCAAAGGTGAAAGAACAATTACATAGAACTTATAAATACAGAGACTTATTTAAAAACTTAAACATTCACAGCATCCACTCAAGAAGCTATGAAAAGTAAACCAAGACTTGAAAAATATGAGAAATAAACTCTGTTCAGCAGCGTGACTATCCTCTAACTTGGAACACTTGTATTAAGCTACTTGATCATGAAGTAAGGCAGCCGAATGTTCTTTGACCGTGCCATAATTCAGTGATTTCTTATTTTCATAAAGGCAGAACTCCAAAATTATATATTTAAAAAAACGTTTCTGGAGTTCATACATTTTACTTTCCTTATAATTTCCAATGTCTTTTTAAAGATCGACAACTGAAGAGTCATTTGCCATTTTATTTTGTTTAAAATTTAAAAAATTGGAATCTTGAATCTGAAACCAATGAATGGCTGATTTGAACAAATTGCTTTACTTTAGAAACCTAATTGCATCTACCTCATTTTCCTTAAATTTATGCTATTTTATTTTTCTTTTTCTTCATTTTATGTAGAACTATATTTGCCTTCAAAATTACCTCACATACCTTTTGAGGGAAAGTAAAGGTGAGCTTGGAAATATTTTAATTGGCAAGTCTGAAGAAATAGTCTTTGTAAAACATGCACTTCTTGGGTGATTTAATTCAGCACTTTGGTGAGAGACCTGGAAATGTAGTCCAGGCACTGGTTCATCTGTGCTTGACAAAATCTTCATCTTTTCTTTCAAGAGACCAATGCTACAGAGACAAGATGACAGCAAATTATTAATTATCATTACTAATAATTAATGGGGGGAAGAAAGAGGGCTAAGCCATACAAACAGTACAAACAAATATTTACTTCAAAAAGATAAAACCTCTGATGGCAACTTCAAAAACACAGCAAGGTTCAGGTTTCAGTTATTATTAGGAAATGCAAGCTTCTATGGAGGATGAATAAAGCAATTGGCAGTTCAAAGTGAAAATGCAGGGATACCCTATTAAAAATTATTAAGAATTGGGCAGGACCTGTGGCTTGGTGGGTAGGATGCTGGCCCCATATACCAAGGGTGGCAGGTTCAAACCCAGCCCCAGCCAAATTGCAACAAAAAAATAGCCAGGCATTGTGGTGGGCACCTGTATTCCCAACTACTTGGGAGGCTGAGGCAAGTGAATTGCCTGAGTCCAAGAGTTGGAGATTGCTGTGAGCTGTGTGATGCTACACCCTTCTACCGAGGTCAATAAAGTGAGACTCTGTCTCTACAAACAAACATACAAACAAACAAACAAAAAATATATATATATATATAAAGAATAATAGAGTGGCTATAGCAGAACATTAACTCACTCCAGTTGTAGAGTCTGTCTAAATATGAAGCTTTGCTCCTTCATGGGTATATACCCAAGAAGACGGTCCTGTACCTAGGATTTTGTTCTTGAGAATGTATTGCTGCCATATGGATTTAAATCACTAGATAATGCCAATTTTTACCTCACAATGTCCATATTAACCGTTGAGTCATGAATTTCTTTATTGATTTATTCTTCAAAGATCATATATGATCAATAACTTTTATGAATATTTGATATTTTAAATCAATAAAGTTAGGTCCAAAAATATATTTTTAATGGTATATGCCATTATATATACATACAGGCCAACAGCTTAAAAATCCTTCTAGCTTAAAAAATCCAGCTTAAAACTCTATAGAGAAAATTCTTGTTAATTTTTTAATATTAGAGCTTAAACTGTAGAAGCATGTTGATTTTCTAAGGATTACATTTCCATGAATTCTCTGAGTTCTTCTCTACTTAATTCTAAAATTATCCCACAATTACTGAGTATACCTCTGAAGGCTGCTGTGCTATGACTACATTGCATTTCAGCTAAAAATCCTGGTTATTCAGCATTGATTTTTAAGAATGAACAATGTTTCTTTTTCTTTGATTAATATTACTGTTTCTAAGCATCTAGCTGAAATAAAGCCATTTCCAGCCTTTTAAAAATGCACTAAAATTTGTCAACATTTTCAAGGTAATGGACAACAAAACATTGTCCTTGTTGACACTAACAACAATACCTCATTTCTTAAAAAATTACTGATGGTAAATTCTGCTAATTTTAATGTAATTAATTTTAAAAAGTCAGAGTTAATGATCATTTTGTCACTTGTATGGCCGTAACTTTGTAAAATACAAACAGTGGCATAATTTATCTTCTAGATATGTTTAATGAACATGTTCTGTGTTTCTAATACTGCTTCAGGCTACCTGAGGTGTGTTAGAGAATCACATGTGTATAATGAATTAACATTGCTTATGAGCTATGGAATTGGGGGAAAAAACAAATAGTCTAAATATGTAACAATAGCAAAACATCTCAGGCAAATTAACTTCCAAGAAGTTAAATACAATATAAACAATCCATGCTTTGGGGCCCATTATCTGGGACAGCTATGGCATATTACCTAGTTAATTTTTTACTCCAAAATCATATTGCATCCGTCTCCTCAAATTAGTCTTGTATTACAAAGATAGCCGGCCACATCTATGCTTTTTGTATCACACATTCCTCTTCATTCAGAAAGCAGTGTGAAAAATGTGTGCAAAGGATCTCATGGGACACTGGTCTTTGTGAACATTTACTTTGCTCAACAATTAGCATAAATGATGTCAAGGTACAAAATAACAAGTAAAAGCCTAACTGACTAAAACAGGTTGAAGGTGATATTGTTGTTACATATAAACTCTCTTCTCTAGAAAGAAAAACAAAGTCCCTTTCTGCTTTAGAAACATCACGTAACCTTGACTTTTTTCATTAATGACAGCAATAACAGCCTTAGAATGCTAACCATATTTCGACCTTAGTAACAGCATTGTTTTATGAAATTATGTCTGTTCTTACTGATGTATGGAGTAAGGATTATTTCCTCTGCACGCCATTGCTTATTTAGCCCTGTGACTTCATTCTGTCTCTTTAAGGATTGCAACTGAGTAATTTAGCCACTATGGAGTAGATATGTAGATAGGAACAGTACAGCCATACAGCCAACATAAACCAGGTGTTCAGAATACCCTTTACATGTGCAGCAGAGTTAGGCAACTCCTTTAGTTTATTAAAAGTACTGTGTTGCTTACTTGCTGCCTTTAGTACAGACGTTAGGATAAATACGCTGTATTATCATGACTGATAGTGCTTATGTACTTTATCTTCTGTTGTTAAAATAAAGTGTCATATTGAAAATTTAAAATTATTTCTAAAATAAGGAACACTTCATCTTTTCCGAGCCTGCTTAATAATACACCAATTGCATAGGAAGATGGAACATCCCTGAGATCCTTTGCTCCCTCCCTTTTCCCCCTCATTCCATTTCTTTTACTATGCTCTCTTTCCCCCTTTCTACGTTCCTCCCCTCCTTTCCTTTCTCCCTCCTTTCCAGAAGCCTATTTTTCTGTCTTTTTTATAAGAAGTGCAAAGGCCAATTTTATTATCTGGCTAGTCTATCAGAATTTAGAGGCAAGAAGAGGGAAAAAAATGCTTCCATCAATATTTCTCTCTCTGACAAAATGATCTTTATCTACTGAAAATGAGTCTTGTCTGGGTATGCATTTAGCTGCTGCTTTTATCACTGTTTTGCCAAGTGTGATATAGCAATTGTACACTAAAATTACATAGTTTTTATACAAATTGAATTTCAAGTTTTTCATATTATTTGAAAATACCAACTCTATTATGAAGACCATATTCTCAAACAATAAAAACTGATGGGAAATATGTCTGAAACATAAATCAGCCAGCGACTCTTTCTAAAAGTGCATATATTTTGGAGTAATCATTTAAAGAGATCAACAGCCCGAGATCCAGTTTATGAAATAATCACGCAGAATGGAAAGACTTGATTTATATGAAGGTTTGTGTCCCCTGATTTTATCTTTCTTTTGCAAAACCTTTGCTCTTTCTTTCCTTTCTTTATGGTATATAATTTCTCTACTGTATTATCGGCCAGGATTTTAAGTCCCTGCCTGCTTAAGACTTCTCTAATCTTTTCATACCACATGTGGTGAATTTTTGAATTATTAGTTGCAGTCCCTTAAGATGCTGTTAAGGCAGTTTAATCACAAAGGATGTTGAAATGGACCACATACTGGCTTGAGGGCTTGCGTTAGAATGGGAAGCCTATTTGCAAGACCACAACTCAATTATCTACAAAACTCTTTTATATTGAAGAGTTGTAAGTAATATTCTTAGTGTGTTAGATTCTTTACACTAAGAAGATGAGTAAAAGCAACCTTCCCCCAAGTTGAGTGTCTTCAGAATATACCATCTAGAGGAATAGCTGTATTTGCTTTTCTCTTCCTCCCCTATTTTTTTTTTAAATTCTAATAGGGCTCTATTTCTATGGTTGTTATGGAGAGAATAGAGAAGTTGAAATCATATCTACCATTACTACCTGTATCCTAGAGCAAATTTCTTAATTTATTGAGACCTTAGTTTCCTGAGCTATAAACTGGAAATATTATTTACTTTCCCTCTTCCTATTTTGCAAAAATTAAATGTGATAAAGGATGGAAAGCCGTCCGTTCTTGTCTGGCTTCCAATAGGAATTCAATAGAAAATAGTTCCCTGACAGCAAAGAGATTAAAGAACAACATAATTTCACCTGTCCTGTAATTAAAAAGTGGGATACTCACAAAATAAGGCTAATATAATACCTTATTTACAGTTTGGGCCCAGTTTTATTAATGTCCTGTTGACATATTTATAAACTTTATTACTTTACCCCTAATTAGCTCCTCCTTAAAATTTGGAAGGTTATTATAGATTGCCTTGTTATCTAATTTTCTTACCATACACCTTTATATTTGGAAGTCTTATGACCAAAGAACAGAGAACACCATATATTTTTTTTTGGTACTACTATTTTTTTTCTTTTTTTTTATTATTAAATCATATCTGTATACATTAGTGCAATCAATGGGTACAATGTGCTGGTATCATATACAATCTGAACTATTTTCATCAAATTGATTAATATAGCCTTCATGTCATTTTCTTAGTTATTGTAAGAAGACATTTGTATTCTGCATTTAGTAAATTTTGCCTGTACCCTTCTAAGATGTACCGTAGGTGTGGCACCACCAATTACCCTCCCTCCACCCCAACCTTGCCCCTCCCCTCCCTTACCCCTTTCCCCATCTTCTTGTATTATAGTTGGGTTATAGTCTTCATATGAAAGCTATAAAGTAGCGTCATAGTAAGGCTGAGTACATTGGATACTTTTTCTTCCATTCTTGAGATACTTTAGCATAGCAAGCAGACAGCCCTCAGAATGGGAGAAAATATTTGCAAGTTACGCCTCCGACAAAGGTTTAATAACCAGAAACCACAGAGAACTCAAACATATTAGCAAGAAAAGAACAAGTGATCCCATCTCAGGGTGGGCAAAGGACTTGAAGAGAAACTTCTCCAAAGAAGACAGGCACACAGCCTACACACACATGAAAAAATGCTTACCATCCTTAATCATCAGAGAAATGCAAATCAAAACTACTTTGAGATATCACCTAACTCCAGGAAGAGAACACCTTATTATCCCATGAAATGTGTAACACCATTGCCATTTTATGACTACAGTCATGTGTTGCTTACAAAGATATATTCTGAAAAATGCACATGGGTGATTTCAATATTTTGTGAACATTGTTGAGTACACTTACACAAATCTAGATAGTGTAGTCTATGACACATCTAGGCTGTATGGTGTAGCCTGTTGCTCCCAGGTCACATACCTGTCCCCCAGATGTTGCTGTACTGACTACAGACAATTGTGACACAATAGTTTATATTTGTGTATCTAAACATATCTATACATAGAAAAGGTAATGCATTTTACTAGGACGTTATGTCAGTAAGACCTCACTAGGCAATAAGAATGTTTCAACTTCATTATAATCTTGTGGGCCCACCTTGGTCAATATGGTCTACTGTTGACCAAAATGTTATAATATAGGACTTGAGTGTAGTTGGTAGTTAGAAGTTGCTAGTAGCATCTAGTTTGTACTTAGTGTATGGCAGAGATATTAAATATCATTTGTATTTATTGTAAGGTGATTCTATAAATTAAGCAAACCAAGTTGATCACAATCTGTCCACATAATTTCTTTTATCATTTGAGGAAACTGATGATTATTAATTGCACTGAATGGTGAGTTGAGTGAATATTTTGGATACCTATGATGGCAAAATTGATCATAGGCTCATCAACAACAATCCAGTAGTCTGCTCATATGCATGACTAGAAATTAATAATAGAGAGAAATAAAAATAAACACTGATATTCCATCTTTTCATTGGTAGCATACAGACACGGACAATATTTAAAACATATCTGGATAGGAAACATATTTTTAGGTAGTACAAGTTACAAGAGAGAAGATATTAAACCATTGAATTAATGGTTTGCTTTCAGTACCAGAGGGCTTAAGAAATTTGTGCATGTTTGTTGGTCAGTTAGAAAAAGTATTTTGTCCATAATGACGTAGATTAGTGGAAGTATTAGGGGTAGGCTTAGAAGGATGAGTTGATTAATCACTACTTGAAGAGTTGAAAGTAAACATGAGTCTATTGTGGTGTATCTTTATCCATTCCAAAATATTTATTTTGTGCCAATAGCTAGACCTACATTATCCCGGTGGTGCTGGTACCACTATCCACAATTGTTTATTTGTGTTTAAATAATATTAAAATAAAATTTAAAATTCAGTTTCTCAGTCATATTCTAGCCATTTTCTACTTAAAATTTGAATAAAATTTAAAATCAAATATTCAACTCCTCAGGCTTCATGAGGCACATTTCTTCTTCTTCTTCTTTTTTTTTTTTTTTTTTATTAAATCACAGCTGCATACATTAGTGCAATCAAGGGGTACAATGTGCTGGTTTCATATACAATCTGAAATGTTTTCTTGAATCAAACTGTTTAACATAGCCTTCATGGTGTTTTCTTTCTTTCTTTTCTTTTTTTTCCCCCCAGTGGTAAAACAGAATTTATTTACAGAAAAGAATACAGAAGACACTAAAGCTCCTGGTAGAGAGAGAGAACTCAAGTGGGGAGAGAAAAGCTCTCTCTGTTTCTCTCCCAGTCTTTCCCCATCTCCCCCTTTAGGCTTTTAGTCTTGAGGTATATAGAGGTGTATGGGTTCCTTGGCCCGGAAACAAATGAACACAGTCCCTTCCTCCAGGGGCAAAGTGAATGAATGTATCAATGAACGAACATAGTCCATTCATGGAATTGAGGCCTAAGAAATTCACATGAAATTGACCTAGGCATAGGAAATGGGGGTTCCACATCTAGTCCTAAGTGTAAAGTGAAGGAGACACCAAGGCGCAGGAGTCTCCTTGGCAGTTGTCGGACCTTTTTGGCTATTGGACCCTCCGGTGGGGATTGGAGGTGCCCCTCCTTGCCTGTCATCCAGCCCGCTGGTTCTTCAGCTGGCTGCCGCAGCAACAACACCACCAAGGAGGAGGTGGCAGGTCCACCAGCTCCACTGAGCTGGCTGGGGTGCTAAATGTCCTGCATCAATTCTCCCTCTCGGAGTAGAAACTCTAACTGCTGTTAGGGAAAAAGGGCGAAGACTCCATCTAATTGCTTCCTGCTGAATCGGGCACTGATACAAGGGGGCAGTTAGGGTCTCTCCGGAGGGAGAGTGATACAGGGGTTCATGGACTGGAACCATCTTTATTGCGTGTGGCTTGATGACATTTCTGGAAAACATAAATCTGATTAGTGTAATCAGTAATAGGCAAAGGTAGAACAGCGTCAGGTCAGAAGCACTTATT
>CAUYON010107411.1:0-34348 GCA_963573935.1 Arctocebus calabarensis
GCGCCTGTAGTTCCAGCTACTTGGAAGGCAGAGGCAGGAGACTCGCTTGAGCCCAGGAATTGGAGGTTGCTGTGAGCTGTGATGCCACGGCACTCTATCCAGGGTGACAGCTTGAGGCTCTGTCTCAAAAAAAAAAAAAAATCAGAAAACCGTTTACCTGGATGGAGTTGAAACACATTCTTCTTAGTAAAGTATCTCAAGAACAGATAAAGAAAGTATCCAAAGTACTCAATACTAATATGAAACCAATACATAAACAAACACACTACTATATTCCAGCCCAGGCAACAGAGCAAGACCTTGTATCCAAAAAGCCAAACAAACAAACGAGCAGACAAAATGCTCACTGAAAAACAATGCAAACTATACCTAGGTATACATAAAACTGTAAGCGTATATTTTACCATTTAGTATTTTGGTGAACCTTTTTCTAACATTGGCACACTGGTATGTAATATGTTTGTGACATGCATTAACCTTTACTCCACTTCCGTCTCACTGTTCTGCCTGCCACCTGAAGCTCCCAGAGTCCTGTCCTATTGGTGCAGAAAACAGAAGCCCAGACTGGGGTTCCAAGTGCATTGTTTGTGCCCATTCTTTTGGGGCTGTGTTGTCCTGTTCATTGGGTGGGTCTTGTGGCTGTCCTGCCAGTTCAGCCACACAGGCTGGTTCCCGCAGATCGATATGTCTGGCTTCTGTAGAATTGCCGTACAAAATAAACTTTGAAATATGAAGATATAGTAAGAACTGCCTGAGCTACCGATGTTAGAGTGATGACTGACAAGCTTCTGTGAACTTAAATAGGTTTGTTTCCTTCTTCAAATTCATTGAAATTAGGGAATTATTTGCAAATTGAAAAAAAATGTTACTCTTTCTTTATGAGACAATTCAGTAGTCTTAGAAATTTGCATTTACTTTGAAAAGTGACGTTTATTTATCCATCTGTATTTTAAATCACTTTATAAAGTACAACTTTATTTTTGTTCTTAAAAATGCCTTTCACAGGTTATTAGTTCATAATGTATGTATCATACTATCATATTGTATACCTTAAACATATACAGTCTTTGTCAACTTAATATTCTAAAATTTTAAAAGTCTCTCATGTATACAAAATAATTTAAAAAGGCTCAGCACCTGTGGCTCAAGCAGCTCAGGTGCTAGCCACATACACCTGAGCTGGCAGGTTCGAATCCAGCCTGGGCCTGCCAAGCAACAATGACGGCTGTAACCAAAAAATAGCCGGGCGTTGTGGAGGGCGCCTATAGTCCCAGCGACTTGAGAGATGGAGGCAGGAGACTCGCTTGAGCCCAGGAATTGGAGGTTGCTGTGAGCTGTGATGCCATGGCACTCTATCCAGGGTGACAGCTTGAGGCTCTGTCTCAAAAATAAATAAATAAATGAATAATAAAATTAAAAAAAAATAAGCAAATATTTGCTTTTCTTAAGATATAGCTCTTTAAGGAAATTTAAATCCCAAAGCAGATAATCTTATTTTAGTTATAGAAAATAATTTTAAAATGTACTGGCATCAGTTGATAAAAATATTAGTATTTATCCAGTTGATTTAAAAAGTGAATATCTTCCTAGTAACTTCCTAATTATCTCTCTTGATCAATGGGGGCTATGAAGAGAAATTATTCAGTGTTCAATGATGTAGCAACAAAATTATTATTTAATGCATTTTAATGAGGCCAATTACTTCTCTAAAATTCATAAAAAGCAATAGACTTCTTTAAAATGCATGGATTGTAAGGAGTCCAAAAAAAGAAACTTTAGACTGTGCTAAATTAAAGAGGATGCACTTGAAAGTCTTACTGATTATTTGGAGGTCATTATGATGCTGACCTGGCAGAAGTGAAGAAGAATGGTATCCTGCTGTTAACCCCTGAGTGAGGAAGCTGTGAGCCCCATACTTTGCCCAGCAACAGGCCGGCAGTCCTGGGGAACATCAAATGACCAAGACAGATAATTAAGAAGTTACTAGAAAGATAGTCACCTTTTAATTCCACTGGCTAAATATCAAAATTTTTACCAACTAATACTAACACATTTTTTAAATTGTTTTCTTTAACTAAGATTGGAGTGAGTCTAGAACAGCGATTTCTCCTTTCCTGACACTGCAGTGATTCAGACATCTGTCTTGTTATCGACCTTGCTCTTTACCTGAGGACATCAGGCATTTCTGGATCCGGTATGGGCCTTCAAGCCCCGGCCAGCTGTTTGCCTCCATCTTGCCGTCCTTCCTGGTTCCACCCAAACACTTCCTTCCAGGGTCTTCCTGTGACCACCCACCTGTCTTTCGCCTGGTTTCCCATCCGTTTTACTTATTTCCTAGTTTATTTTCTCTTTGCCCACTAATACCATTTTTAAAAATTTTGTCATTTCTACTTCATTTTATTATTTATTATTATTATTATTTTTGAGACAGAACCTCAAGCTGTCACCCTGGATAGAGTACTGTGCCATCACAGTTCACAGCAACCTCCAATTCCTGGGCTCAAGCGAGTCTCTTGCCTCCGCCTCCCAAGTAGCTGGGACCACAGGCGCCCGCCACAACACCCGGCCATTTTTTGGTTGCAGCCATCATTGTTTGGCGGGTCCGGGATAGATTCAAACCCGCCAGCTCAGGTGTATGTGGCTGGCGCCTTAGCCAGTTGAGCCACAGGTGCCAAGCCCATTTTATTATTTATTATGTAAAATAAAGTATTTCCTAATTTTTATTTACAGTTAACATCCCTAGGACTGAAAATGGAGCTGGGCATTAATACATACAACAAACACTCTTACCACATATTGGTTTAAGGAACAAATATTTGCATCTCTATATAGATTAGTTTTCCAAATTGCTTTGTATTGTGAAAGTATCTGCGTATTTAAAGAGATAGTAGCTTGGGCTGGGCCCGGTGGCTCATACCTGTAATCTTAGCACTCTGGGAGGCCTACATGGGTGGATTGCTTGAGCTCAGGAGTTTGAGACCAGCCTGAGCTAAAGCAAGACCCAGTCTCTAAAAATAGCTGGAGTTATGATGGGCACCTGTTGTCCCAACTACTTCAGAGGTTGAGGCAGGAGGATCACTTGAGCCTAGAAGTTTGAGGTTGCTGTGAGCTATGACACCACAGTACTCTATCCTGGGACAACAAAGTGAGACTCCTCTCAAAAAAAAAAAAAGGTAGTAGCTTCCTCACAAGGCAAAGTAGTTCTCCTTCTTAAGGAAGACTGTATCATCAGATTTCTGAACTAGTTTTGCCACTATATAGAGAAATGATGTTGGGATAAAAGTTTATTCTAATGTTAAAATTCTATTCTGTGACTGTCATAGAATCATAGACTTTTAAGAAGTGTTATTTCTGGATCATGTAGTCCCACCAGGGCGTTCTGTAGTAAACCGCCTCCGAGGCTGTGCCTCCGGTCACCTAACCCCCAGTAGGGGGTAGCTCCTCTTTTTTTTAAATTGTGAATTAAAGCTTAATTAAATTAAGCTTAATGGAGTTGTACTTGCAATTGAACCATGGATCTAAAGAGTAAAAGTGGGCAAAGTTAAGAATGTCTAATTAGAGGTATCATCTTCCCCAAACTGTCACTTTTAAGCTTTGCACAGTAGCCATTGAGGTTTATTCAAGGTGCAATTGACTATTGTGACTGAAAACTTTCCTCACCTCCCTGTGACGACTTGCAATATAGTCACAATATAGTCAGCAATAGCAACTTTTGACAGTCTCTCCAGAGACGGAATAAAACAAAAACAAAAGCAAAACCATCACTTTTAGCCTTAATCCAGAAAGGAAACTCAGCTCCTCACCCCCTGTGTCCTGTGTTGCTTGGGGAACAGCTCTTGCCAAAAACCTTTGGAACAGTCTGGTGTCAACACTGGAGGCAAATGGTGAGTCACCCCTTGGAGACGGAATCGGTCCGGATCCTCAGACAGGGATCTGGAACTGACAAGTGTGTTGCTCTTGTGGCCGGTGGTGTCCCAGGAGCACTTGGATCTGAGCTTGGGTTGGAGTGTGAGGTTGGCCCTTCTGCACAGGGAGCGTGCTGTGACAGGGCTGGTTTTGTGTCTTTTCTGGTGTCCGGCGTTGTTGTTGGAGGGGTGACGGTGCCTGCCCGTGTGTGCATGCAGGTTTGTTTTGCAGGGTGATCCATGTACCCACCCAGTGCCATCCTTCCAGTAACTGGGCGGTCAGTAGGGTGGGTATTCGAAGGCTCTGGGGCACATAATGAGATGCCCACGTTGACAGGCGGCTGCCAGGGCACTGACCTGGCTGTGGCTATGTAGGTGCCGGAGCCACCACGGCCAGAGTGGCCTCCTGCTCCCCGGCCATCTGCTCTGTGTCCTTTGCAGCACCCGCTGGTCCTGAGCTCTCTAATTAGGATTTTTTACCACCTCACACGAGTTCTGGAGTGACAAGACTCTGCATTTGCCCGGATCTGGTGGCCCTGGTGGCCCCTGGTGGAAAGGAGAGGCTGAGGGATCCTGGGGCTGCAGGCCTGTCACTCTGTCCTGGTCCCACTCTCAGCCACGCGGGTCTCAGAAACCAGTGTCTCTAGGCTGCAGTTATTAAATGCTGCTTCTTACCAATTTTATTCTCTGTCTTTCTACCATTTTTTTTCCCTCTCTGTTTGGTGGCTTCTAGATGTGAGCCCATCAGAGACAAGGAGCAGCTGGGTGCGGTGGTTTACACCAAGATCCCAGGTACTAGGGAGGCTGAGGAGGGAGGATTACTTGAGGCCAGGAGTTGAAGACCAGCCTGGCAACAAAGTGAGACACAAGCCCCCCTTCCCAAAAAGAAGGGTGGCAGCAGAGAAGCAGAATGCCGAGTCCTCCTGTCCTCAGAATCAACTGGGGCAGGGTTTTCCTATACCTGGAGTAGTCATGGCAGCACACAGCCACACTGAAGGCTTTTGAGCATCCAGCGTTTCCTCCCATAACCGCCTTTGTAACTGAGGCTCTTTCTTGATCTTGAGATGCTCTGGCCCTTCCTGGTAAGCCTGGGCTGCAGCTTCACTCCAGGCCAAGTAGGGGGCTGTGGTAGTAAGAAGGGCATTTAGTTAGGGGCCTCGAGAGCCAAAGGATTTGAGGGAGTGTGGGTAGGGACACAGCTGCAGGTTAGGGGCGGCGAGGTGCGAGAGCTCAGAGGACCTGCATTAAGTTAACGAGGTCAGCCCAGAAAATGGGCCATCTGCCCCACCCAGATCAATCCTCAGTTCCACCAAACTTTATTTTATTCTTTTTAGTTTAAAGTCACTCTTCTCACCAGCCTAGGTAATCATAAAACTTCAGAATTTGTTCATTTCTTTTGAATAGGATGATGAATATCTCTACCTTTCATCTGGACTTTCTCAAGCAAAACAGAAAAATAAACTATAAGTTATCTTGCTCTGAATTGTTTATTTTTGAAATGTCACTTGGGTATTTAATAGTATTAGAGTCCCTTGAAGTATTCAGGTTGGGGCCAGGGTAATGTAAAGTTCCAGAAAGAAATAAAGGGAGTGTAAATATAAGAATAAAAGAAAACATTGCATTCATTTTTTTTAAAAAGTCACTAATCTAATAATAATAGAAGCCCCATCTGCTGTAAATTAAATCACCTCTCTAGACCATGCACCCAGCTACCCATGATAAATGATGCCAGGGGAAAAAAAGATTTAGACCAAGAAATCTTAAGCCTTTCCTGCTAGAGGGAGAATGGAAGCCAACCAACTTTATGATTGCATTTGGTCTGGTTAGCTAGTAATCTCTCCATTTTGTGCCAAGCGAGATGTATGTGGCAATTAAGCAACCCAACACCAGAAAGGAAAGGTTTTAAATTCATGCTGTGACTGAAGGCCGGTCAATGGTTCTACTAGACCAAAGAAATATTATCCTTCCCTAGTTAACAATCAGTGTAGGAAAACAGTTGTGAACTGCTTTATTTAGTGAAATGACACAAATGGTTTGAAGATAGAGTTGAGGTTGGCTGGAAAATGTGGGGCCAGAGCAGAAAAGGCCTTGAATGCAATCACTAAGGACTAGAGCAGGCATTCTCCCACAGAGAGGAAGGCAGAATCACACCATGACACGAAAGCTTCCAACTGGGACGGGCCTTGGCGTTTCCCCCAGGTGCTGGTAGATGTCAGTGGGTGGTGGAGAGTGTTGACGTTCAGGATGGATCGGGTTAACACAAAGAGGCTTTTGTGTGGCTTCAGTTGTGAAGTGATGAGAACAAAGGCCTATATGGGTGGCTGTGCAAATGAAGAGAAGAGGGCATATTTAAAAAATAGGAGGTAGGCTCAGAGAAAGTTTGGATATTAGAAGTAGAGGAGCAGGGGTCTTACAGAAGTTAATGACACTGTTAAATCAAGCAAAAGCATTTTTATCAAGGGAAACATCACTGCTTAGTTTGTCATGTCCCTTGTCTATACTAGGTGGCCATAAAGTTCACGTGCAATTTTAAAAGAGTGTGCAATTGAAAATTGAACATGAGGGTGGCACCTGTGGCTCAAAGGAGTAGTGTGCTGGCCCCATATGTTGGAGGTGGTGGGTTCAAACCCAGCCCTGCTCAAAAACTGCAAAAAAAAAAAAAAGAAGAAGAAGAAGAAAAATTGCACATGAACTTTATGGCCACCCTTTATTTATGCCACCTCAATTAGACCACCCCAGACGATTAGCGCCCACCACTCTTCTGTTTTGTTTGTATCTGGAGCATCCAGCCACACTGGGCCAGTGAACAATAGGGGCTCCATTACTGGTTGACTAATTCCCCTGAGCTTGGGCAGAGAATACTGTCCCTTTTATTTAATGGACAATTGACTTTATGTCTACTGTGTGATGAATGCTCTGCAAAAATTAGGGGAAAATCTATGCTAAGGAAATAGCGTATGGGTTGCTGGAATTGTGAGGGCAGGGAGTTGCCATGTCTTAGACAAAGAAGACACTACACAAAGCCCATGCTTTGCTGTCCCAAGAGAGAAACCGAAACCCCTGAAGATAAGCGATTTAATGTGAGTTCATGAAGTTGGTTGAACTAAAACAAGTCTTGGTTAAAGGTGGAAGCGAAGAAAGGTGTCTCAGGAAGACAGAAACAGACAACACAATGAAAAGGATGTGTTCACTCCAGCTGAGAGGTTCACATTAGCACGGGGAAGCAGAAAAGCTTTCCAGACACAGCCATGTTCTTGATGGGGATGTTATAGCCAAGCATTGCAGACCCTTCATTAGCTTTTAATCATGATGCTTTTATTATGCATGCTTTCATTATAAAGTTATTCTGGGCTGGGAGAATGAACTACAGATAGGATAAGAAACTTGCAGAAGTAAGACAGCAGCCTTACCATGAGCTCAGAAGTTTCTAAGTCAATCTGCAGTCAAGGGATAAAGGTTTATGGCCAACATGGCCTTGGAACTATCCTCCCGGAGGACTCTCTGCCATGCAGAGTGGGATAAGGAATGGTAGGCCAAAGGACTCGTATACAAATCCATGTTTTGTATACTCAAGTAATAAGCAACACAGACCCAGAAGAGGACTCTATCCTCAGCTGTCATTACACAGACCTAGACCTAGTTTGTGCCTGTAAAAAAAAGAGGTTTTATTTGTCCCAGTTTCAAGGATAGAAGTAAGAAGTATGTGTTGCTATTTTCATTAGGTCTATAAAACTAACACTCCAGTATTATAGAAAACACCTAGTTATTGTGCATGGGAAACTTATGAAAATCAGCTGATGTTTCTCTAATCTTTATTGGATCTAAAATAAGGTTAAAAGAACATTAGCTCTAGAGTTTAAATATAAGGTAGATAAGATAGATACAGATATAAGATCTTTTTTTTTTTGGCAGTTTTGGCCAGGGACCAGTCTTGAACCCACCACCCCCAGAATATGGGGCTGGCACCCTACTCCTCGAGCCACAGGTGCCACCCGAGATATAAGAGCTTTTCTCTTCCATTCTCAAGTTGTAAAAATTTGCAAAGGCCCCAATTCTTTATATTTCACTTTTATGAATATTTGTTGAGAAATAATCTTAGAGAAAATTCTGAAAAAAAAGTCATTATCCTATTATCCTACCTTAATGATTATTTCCATACATTCCTATTTTTATAAGACTGTGAATGCATAAATGCAACAAAGCAATTGTAACAAATAAGATCAATAAAGAAATCATTTTTAAAAGTACAGTTGTTTCATAGACTATAGTTCAAACTTAGATAAGTCAACATATACTTAGATTACCTTATGTTTCTTTAAAAGATATAGCAATCGAAATAATCACCCCCCTCCGGGTCTCCTCACTCTGCTTCTCTGGGGTCAGGCCTCAGCTGTACCACACCTGAGAAATGAACGGCTCAGACAGCTCCCCTTCTATTGTAAAGGCCCTGTCCTTGACCTGACAGTCCACACTTCCTATTGCCTGAATGCTCTGTCCTTCTCATGCTCAACTCACTAAAGAACTCCTGATCCCCACTTTCTTACTCCCCATCCCCTCCTAAGTGCACAGCCATCTGGTTCCTGCCCTTCCATGTTACCAAGCACCACCCCGCTCCTTTTGAGATCAGTGGTTCTCAACCTGTGGGTCACGACCCACAGGAACTGTATTAAAGAGCCACAGAATTAGGAAAGTTGAGAAACACTGTTTGAAATAGAGTCTCACTCTGCTATCCCGGGTAAGTGCCGGGGCATCATAGCTCACAGCAACCTTGAACTCTTGGGCTTAGAAATTCCTCTTGCCTCAGTCTCCAAAGTAGCTGGGACTATAGCTGCTGGCCACAACATCCAGTTAATTTTCTTTTTCTTTCTTTCCTTATTTTTTTTTTTTTGAGACAGAGCCTCAAGCTGTCACCCTGGATAGAGTGCTGTGGCATCACAGCTCACAGCAACCTCCAATTCCTGGGCTCAAGCGAGTCTTCTGCCTCTGCCTCCGCCTCCCAAGTAGCTGGGACTACAGGCGCCCGCCATAACACCCGGCCATTTTTTGGTTGCAGCCGTCATTGTTGTTTGGCGAACTGGGCTGGATTCGAACCCGCCAGCTCAGGTGTACGTGGCTGGCGCCTTAGCCTGTTGAGCCATAGGCGTCGAGCCCCAAAACACTTCTGGTCCCCAGTATTTCTTTTTTTTTTTTTTTTTTTGAGACAGAGCCTCAAGCTGTCACCCTGGGTAGAGAGCCGTGGCATCACAGCTCACAGCAACCTCCAATTCCTGGGCTCAAGTGAGTCTCCTGCCTCCGCCTCCCAAGTTGCTGGGACTACAGGTGCCTGCCACAACGCCCGACCATTTTTTGGTTGCAGCCGTCATTGTTGTTTGGCGAACTGGGCTGGATTCGAACCCACCAGCTCAGGTGTACATGGCTGGCGCCTTAGCCCGCTGAGCCACAGGCGCTGAGCCAGGTCCCCAGTATTTCTTATATGGGATACTCATCCAGCAGTTGGTCACTTAACTCATGCCAGTGACTGTTCCTTCTACTGGTTTTTTTTTTTTTTTTTTCCCCCTTTTCCTTCTTCTTTTCCTTCTTTTGAGATAGAGTTTCTACTTGTCACCAGGCTGGAGTGCAGTGGGCTCATCACAACTCACTGCAACCTCAAACTCCTGGGTTCAAGTATTTCTCCTACCTCAGCCTCTCGAGTAGCTGGGTATACAAGTGTGCACCACCATGTCCAGCTAATTCTTTAATGTTTTATGGAGATGGTCTCACTCTTGCTTAGGCTGATTTCAAAGTCCTGACATCAAGTAACCCTCATGCATTGCCTCCCAAAGTGCTAGGATTATAAATGTGAGCCATTGCACCCAGAGACTCTGTCTCTGTAACCATAAATAAATAAATGCAAAGGATATTAATGGAAAAACTGGTAAAATCCCCATAAAGTCTGTAGTTTATACTTTTGGACCAGGGTTGATTATATTCTATCGTTTTAATAGATGATGTCTCAGGATTATGTGAGATATTAACATTAGAGGAGGCTAAGCAAAGAATGTATGGGAACTCTGTATTATCTTTACAACTCTTCTGTAAGTCTAAATTATTTTACAACAAAAAGTTGAAACAGTGTGCATATTATGAAGATAGCAATATTATGAAGAATACAGAAGTGAATATACCAAAGTCAGGATTGTGATTTGACAGTAAAGATTCGTGAGGTGTTGGCAGTTTTCTGGGAGGTGATTACATAGATGATCACTTAATATTTATTTGTTAAGCCATCGATCTGTTTTATGCACTTCTATGAGTGAGTATTTTCATTTAGTGAGATTATAAATCACTTGGGAGAAACATTTGTTCCTAATGTTTCTTTTCTTTAATTAATCTAGAATTTGCAAACAATACAATGGAAATGAGGTTTTGGTCATGAAATGTTGCTACTCTCAGTCATGGTTTTGTGTAATTTTTTTAGGTAGAAACACTGAAACACAATGATCCTTTTGCTCCTGGTGGAACAGTTGTTGTTGCAGCAAGTGATTCAGGTAAAGAAATAATTTATCTATTTTATTGAGCATTAAACATTACACTGTTCTTTAAGATTCTCTTTTCTTTGTCTCTAAATATATTCCTCCTGTTATTTATGGTTTTAAAATTATTCATGATTTGATTCACTCTATTGGTTGGGCTGTTGTACCCATTGCAACCCATAAGAAAAACTCGGACCCCACTTCAGGCACAAATCAGATGGTGATTTATTACATCTTCGCAGGGGACTGCTGCTCCAACAAGTGGGCAGCCCCGAAGAAAGGAGCAGGCTGCCTTTTATATTATTTTTTGTACTGTGTGGCAAAGCAGGCAAGTACAGAAGTGGAATATGGCGGTTAGCTCAGGGCAGGGTTACAGCATGGCAGTTGGCTTAAGAAAGAATTGTAACTGGGAAACTTTGCTTGAGTAAGCATTCACCATTGTTTTAGCCATGGCTATGGGGTTAAGGGAACTCGGAGAACTTCCTTGAATTCTGAAACTTGTTCTCAGAATTAACCCAAGGAGGGGGACACGCTGGGGACCAAGGCTGAGACAGGCTGAGATAGACTCAGGTCTTCCTGGGGCCTGTTGGCACATTCCAGGACAAAGTTGCTTATACCTGTAATTCTAGCAGTTTAAGAGGCCAAAGCCGGAGGATTGCTTGAGGCCAGGAATTCAAGATCCACCTGTGCAAGCAGCATTGTGAACCCTTGTCTCTACAAAAAATAATCAGTGTCCTGGTGCATGTGTGTAGTCTCAGCTACTTGAGAGGCTAAAACGGGAGGATCCCTTGAGCGCAGGTGTCCAAGGTTGCAGTGAGCTATGATCACCCCAGTGCATTCCAGCCTGAGCAACATAGCAAGATCCCATCTCCTAAAAGAAAAATGTAACCTACCAATAATAAAAACAACAAGCATTGTGTATTACTTTCTACTTTTTTAATTCATTAGCTATCTTATTTATTGTTCATGTTAAAAATTTTACTAGAATATATATTCTACTCAATATCAATAAAACCAATAAAGATGTTTTGCTTTATAAAAGGCCTTGTTTCTTTGCAGCTTCAGAGTCAGCATTGACTCTTACAGATCTTGGTGTAAGTTAAAAGATATGTGGCTTACAGTAGATAATTAAAATGCATATAAGTTTATGTTAGTAATGCAGAGAAAAGCCAAATGTTATACTAGCATCCAATCTTCATCCTTTATGATATCTAATTTTTCATTCATTCTTTTTATAAATGCTAAGTAATATTTTCATTTTAAACATAAGGAAACTGGCTCGGTGCCTGTGGCTCAACGGGCTAAGGCGCCAGCCACGTACACCTGAGCTGGTGGGTTCGAATCCAGCCTGGCCTGCCAAACAACAATGACGGGTGCAACCAAAAAATGGCCGGGTATTGTGGCGGGCGCCTGTGGTCCCAGCTACTTGGGAGGCAGAGGCAAGAGACTCGCTTGGGCCCAGGAATTGGAGGTTGCTGTGAGCTGTGATGCCACAGCACTCTATCCAGGGTGACAGCTTGAGGCTATGTCTCAAAAAAAAAAAAAAAAATTAAACATAAGGAAACTGTAGGGACCAGGCGCGGTGGCTCACAACTGTAATCCTAGCACCCTGGGAGGCCAAGGTGGGTGGGTTGCCTCTGCTCACAAATTCGAGATCAGCCTAAGCTAGAGCGAGACCCCCATCTCTAAAAATAGCCGGGCATTGTGGCAGCACCTATAGTCCCAGCTCCTTGGGAAGCTGAGGCAAGAGAGTCTCTTGAGCCCAAGAATTTGAGGTTGCTGTTGAGCTATGGCTCCATGGCACTCTACCAAGGAGACAAAGTGAGTCTCTGTCTCAAAAAAAGAAAGAAAATAAGAAAGAAATTGAGCACCAGAACATTAACTTGATGAAAATTGTACAGTTTACTAGATTTGAACCAGGTAAAGCCAAGATTCAAGCCTAGGTTTGATGGAGTCTAAAAGGTTTTCAACTTAAGTAACTCTCTTCCTTCTTTTCCTGTGTTCTTTTAAAAATAGAACAAATAAACAGACCATCTTGAGAGAGCAGTAGATTAGAGAACCTAAACTCAAACATGTAAATACTTTAATATCATGTAGGTTGCTTTAGTTTTTCTTAAGAATATAGAGTGGGTTGTTACAAATTTAGTATTGAGACAAAGATTATGAGTATACAAAAAGATTAGTAAAAATGCTTTTAGAACTTGGAGTTCTTAAATTGAACAAATTATAGCAAGATGAGATTTGGCAGAGTACATTGTTTTCAAATTGGAAATGAACTCTGAACATGAATAATAAGAGTGGAATGTTAAAGTAGTGCTGGGTATTAATTTAAACAGATACTTAGAATGAGAGCAAATGAAGTTTCTAAAAAGCTTGTATTAATAGTGGTTAAACCATACTTTAAAATACATGTACATTTTTTAGATCCTTATTGTTAAAATGTTGAATTAATATTATATATTGCTAGTGAATATATTAGAAAGGCAATCTAGGGGAATAAAATGATAAGTTAATACATTTATAATTAACTCTTGATTGTTCACACTGTGGAAATGGCAGATGCCACAGAGTTAATTAAAGCTACAAAGATTTAAAGAAAAGGGAGAGCATATTAAGGGCAAATCCTGAATGATTTCAACGCAGAATAAAGTTTTGTGGTATGCATGTAAGTGTGAGTTAAGAATTTTAAACAGTAGCTAGAGAGTGCATGTGAAACAGAGTGATGTGAATAAGGAATGGGGGTAAGACATTCGCCAAGAGCTTGTTTATAGATACAGGAATAGTCCGTTTAAGGCTAACGTAGATTACAGCCTTACTGTAAACAGTTCCTAATGGCTTCTCCCCTGCTGGTCTTTTAAAACTGTAGCTCCTAATTCATTTCTTGTAAAATAGTAGAACAAATGACTTAGTAGCCTGGAAAGGTCTAAGACTTGGTGCTATTAACACTAAATGGTAACAGTAGCTACCATTTAGCAAGCACTTACAGGTTTCAACATTCAGTGTACCATTTTCCTCGTCTCATTTAATTCTTACAACAGCTACATGAGATAACTGGTATTATATTTATTGTAGCTACAAGGAAGATCTAGGCATGGAGAGATGAAGCTGTTTTCACAAGGTTATAGAAGTAGTAGTAGGAGGGCGGAGCAAGATGGCGGACGAGTAAACAAAACTAAAAAAATAAAAAAATAAAAAAATAAAAAATAAGAAGTAGTAGTAGATGGACCCTATTCAGATGAGGCTTCTGGCTGGCCACCTGCCTCTTGGGTCATTCTTTCCCAATCTACTTTGTGGGTATTTCTTCTTTTCCCCAACCACTTAATGTTGTTTTATCCCAAGTCTTAATCCCTGGGTCTCCTCTCTGTTCTGTTTGTATTCCCTTGGGGAACTCATCTAGTTTCATATCTTCAAATACCATCTACATGCTGATTTATATCTCTGGTCACAGGTCTTTCCTGAACTCTAGACTTACATATCCAACTATTTGAAATCTCCACTGGAATAGCTGATAGATACATGTAACACCAAACACCTAATCTTCCTTCCCAAACCTGCTTCTCTTGGGTCCTTCCCCATCTTAATTCATGGCAGTTGCATTTTGGTTGTTTTTTTTGGGGGGGGGGGGCAGAGACTCAAGCTGTCACCCTGGATAGAGTGCAATGGCATCACAGCTCACGGCAAACTCCAATTCCTGGGCTCAAGCGAGTCTCTTGCCTCCGCCTCCCAAGTAGCTGGGACTACAGGCACCGACCACGACACCCAGCCATTTTTCGGTTGCAGCCGTCATTGTTTGGCCGGCCTGGGCTGGATTCGAACCCGCCAGCTCAGGTGTACACGGCTGGTGCCTTAGCCCGTTGAGCCACAGGCGCCGAGCCTTGGTTGTTTTTTTTCTTTTAAGACACAGCGTGTCACTCGGTTGCCCAGGCTGGATTGCAGTAGTGTGATCACAGCTCACTGAATCCCAAACTCCTAGGCTCCAGCAGTCCTCTTGCTTCAGCCCCCCAAGCAGCTAGGATTACAGGCACATGAGTCACCACACTCAGCTAATTTTTTTTCTTCTCTTTCTTTCTCTCTCTCTTTTTTTTTTTTTTTTTTGAGACAGAGCCTCAAGCTATTGCCCTGGGTAGAGTGCCGTGGCATCACAGCTCACAGCAACCTCTAACTCCTGGGCTTAAGCGATTCTCTTGCCTCAGCCTCCCGAGTAGTTGGGACCACAGGCACCTACCACAACACCCAGCTAGTTTTTTGTTTTGCAGTTTGGCCGGGGCGGGGCTTGAACCCTCCACCCTTGTTATATGGGGCCAGCGCCCTACTCACTGAGCCACAGGCACTGCCCTGTTTCTCTTTCTCTTTTTTTAAGAGATGGAGTCTCGCTGTGTTACCCAGACTGGTCTCAACCTCCTGGCCTCAAGCAATTCTTCCACCTCAGTCTCCCAAAGTACTGGAATTAAAGACATGAGCCACCGGACCTGGCCTCAACTTCATCTTCAATACTACCCAGACCTACAACCCTAGAATCATCCTTGGTTCTTCTTTTTCTCTTATCTCTAATCTGTCAAGAAATCATGTTGACTCTACCTTTAGATTGTATCTAGTAAAAGCCTTACAGAGACCTATGCCTTTCAACATCTTACCATTCCTTTACTCACTCTGCTGCAGCCACACTGGCCTTGTTTTTGCTCAGATAACACTCTGATGTTCCTTTGGTAGCAGATGTGCCCTCTTCTTGGGATGATCCTTCTCCATATAACCACACGATGATCTCTGTTATATCTAACATATCATAGACCAGATGTCGCCTTCTCAGTGAAGCTTATTCTGACCACTCTATCTAACATTTATAAATAATACCCACTCCAGCACTCCTCACATTCTGTACTGTTTCTTCTTTCATGATGACTTACTACTTTTGAACATACTATGTAAATTACTTTATTTTTTTTCTTATCTGTCTCCTTTTCCTCTTCCTTCTCTTAGAATTTAAAGTCCACAAGGAACTGGAGTGTTTCTTGTCACAATACATCGCAAAGTCCTGAAAATATGCCTGGGCACTAATATTAATGAGTCAGTTACTGTCCTCAGAAAACATATAATGTGAATGAGAATCTTTCTTCAGTGGAGACATAGATGAATATTTATTTTGTTCTGATAAATAGGATTTTTAAAAATTGTGATAAAACATACACAACAAAGTTTATTTAGCATTTTAACCATTTTTTTAATTTAATATTTTTCAAGCTGAAGTTTTATTTAAAAGTAAAAGAAATGGTTCTTAAAAACGCTAGAGGATAGGGCGGAGCCTGTGGCTCAGTCAGTAAGGCGCTGGCCCCATATACGGAGGGTGGCGAGTTCAAACCCAGATCTGGCTGAACTGCAACAACAAAAAAAATAGCCGGCGTCGTGGTGGGTGCCTGTGGTCCCAGCTACTCAGGAGGCTGAGGCAAGAGAATTGCCTAAGCCCAGGAGTCGGAGGTTGCTGTGATCTGTGTGACGCCACGGCACTCTATCGAGGACAATAAAGTGAGACTCTGTCTCTAAAAAAAAAAAAAAAAAAAAGCTAGAGAATAAAGCAGAAGGATACAGTGCTCTCTTCCTACAAGTTAGCCAACCTATCCAGGAACAGGGTAACAGAGTAAATGGTGGTGGAATTTCACAGTAGTTTAGTGGTACAAGATCATCTGTGCCTAGAATATAAAGAGATTCTTGGTGAACCGATGCTTAGTTCTGGGTTTTCATCTTCACCGAGCATGAATAAGAGCCCCTGTTCCTTGGCCATAGCCAAAGCTCTTGGGCCCAAAGTTCTTAGCATAGCATCCTTTACAAAAGATTTCACCTTTTTCACTCAAAGTTGTCAATTCAAGACTCTTCCCACATTTGAGAAGTTTTTATGCCAGGGCTTCCCAGGTCCAATTTTCTTCTCAGCAGCGTATATGGAATCCCCACATCGGGAACACTTCTCAGCACCTCCATATTTCTGAGCCAATTTAGAAGTGTTTGGATTTGTTGTAGGCCTGTGAGGTTGAACACTCCCTGGCTTGATGCTGAGGCTCATGTTGAGTGTGCCAGCCCTCTGGCTGTAACCATAGCCTTTTGGCCCACACTTCTTCCCATAGCAGGATTTGCAGTAGATCTCTTCATCATGAATTGCCACTATTGTGCTGTCTGAAGTTTTCCTGCAAGTCATGCACAGAAAGCAGCAGCGGTGGAAGCTTTGGCCATTGCACTGAGCAGCCTCAGCATGGTACATGGTCCTCCCGCAGGCCCCACACTGTTTCCACCTCCCAGACAGATCACACCACAGGTGGAGTCACCAAGGCTGACCAGGGAGGGTGTGGGCAGTTCCATTTTATATGTATAATTCAGTGGCCTTAAGGACATTCACATTGTTATCTAATAATCACCACTATCCATGTTCAGAACTTTTGTCATATTGAACTGAAATTCTACACCCATTAAACAATAACTATCCTTTTTCTCACCAAATGCTACCAACGATCATTCTGCTTTCTTTCTTTCTTTCTCTTTATTTTTTTTTTTTTGAGTCAGAATCTCAAGCTTTTGCCCTGGGTAGAGTGCTGTGCCATCAAAGCTCACAGCAACCTCCAACTCTCATGCTCAGGAGATCCTCTTGCCTCAATTTTTCTAATTTTAGTAGAGGCAGTATCTCGCTTTTGCTCAGGCTGGTCATGAGCTCAAGCAATCCACCTGCCTCAGCTCCCAGAGTGCTAGGATTACAGAAGTGAGCACACAGCCCATTCTGCTTTCTTTATGATTTTGACTGCTAGGTACTTCATATAAGTAGAATCATTAAAGTGTTTGTCTTTTTGTGACTGGGTTATTTCACTTATCATAATGTCTTCAAGATTCATCCATGTTGCAGCATGTATTAGTGTTGCCTGCCTTTTTAAGGCTTAATAGTCTATGATATATACATACCACACACTTTTTATTCACTCACTAATGGACACTTGCATTGCTTCCATATTTTGTCCATGTGAATAGCTATTGTGAACATGAGTGTACAGATGTTTCTTTGAGTCCTTCTTTTCAATTATTTTGGGTAGAATTCCAGAAGTAGAATTACTAGATCATCTGGTAATTATATTTTTAGTTTTTTTTAGAAACTGCCTTACTGTTTTTCTATAACAACTGTACCATTTTATATTCCAACCAACAGTGCAGAAAGGCTCCCGTTTCTTCACATCTCTGCCAACATTTACTGCTATCTTTTTATTATAATGGCCATCCTTAGTGAGTGTGAAGTGATCTTATTCATTTGATTTGCATTTTCCTAATTTGCATTTTCCAATGTTTAATATCACTACATTTTTTCATATGCTTATTGGCCACTTTTATATCTAAGTAGAGAAATGTCTATTTATGTCCTTTGCCCATTTCTAAATCAGTTATGTTTCTTATTGAATTATAAGAATCTTTATATGTTCCAGTTGTTAATCCTTAACAGTTATATAATTTATATATATTTTCTTCCAGTCCATGTGTTGCCTTTTCCTTTTTTTTTTTTTTTTTTTGGAGGCAGAATCTCACTCTATCATCATGGGTAGAGTGCTGTAGAGTCACAGCTCACAGCAACCTCAAACTCTTGGGCTTAAGTGATTCTCTTGCCTCAGCCTCCACAGTAGCTGGGACTACAGGGGCCCGCCACAATGCCCTGCTATTTTTTTTGTTGTAGTCGTCATTGTGGTATAGCAGGCCCGGGCCTGGTTGGAACCCGCCAGCCCTGGTGCACGTGGCCAGCGCCATAACCACTGAGCTATGGGTACCACGCCAACAGGTTGCCTTTTCATTCTCTTTAACACTTTTAATTTTAATTTAGTCCATTTAGTCCATTTTAATTTTAGTCCAATTTAATTTAGTCCATTTTAATTTTGATGTAGTCCAATTTATTTGTTTTTCTTCTGTTGCCTGTTTGTAGTGTCTATTTTAGTCCAATTTAATTTAGTCCATTTTAATTTTGATGTAGTCCAATTTATTTGTTTTTCTTCTGTTGCCTGTTTGTAGTGTCATAACCAAGAAAACATTGTTAAATCCAGTATCATGAATCATTTTTTTCTGTTTTCTTCTAAGTTTATAACTAAGTTCTATAGTTTTAGCTCATACAATTAAGTCTTTAATCTGTTTTGAGTTAATTTTTATATATAACATAAGGTACAAGTCCAACTTCATTCTTTTGCATGTGGATATCCAATTTTCTCATCACCATTTGTTGTAAAGACTGTCTTTTCTCTAATGCATGTTTTTGGCACCTTTGTTGAAAACCATTTGACCATGGATGTAAGGCTTTATTTTTGAACTCTGTATTCCATTCCATTGTCTAGATCATACTGTTAGTATCACACATAGTACCATACTGTTTTGATTACTATAGCTTTGATATAAGACTTAAAATCAGGAAGCTTAAGACCTCCAACTTTGTTGTTCTTTTTAAAGATTGTTCCTTGAGATTCTATGAATTTTCAGATTAATTTTTCAATTTCCATAAAAAGATGTCATTGGGATTTTGATAGGAATATGTAGATCACTGTGGGTAGTATTAACATCTTAACAGTATTGAGTTTTCTAATCCATAAATACAAATTGTCTTTCCATTTACTTGCGCTTTTAATTTCTTTCAGAACATGTTAAAGTTGTCGGTATTCTTCCTTGGTTAAAAGGAAAAAAAAAGTTACTCTTTTTTGACGCTATTAAATTAAATTGTTAATTTCCCTTCCACATTGTTCATTATTAGTGTTTAGAAATACAACTGATTTTTGTATGTCAATTTTCTATCCTGCTTCTTTGCTAAACTCAAATTGTAATGCTTTTGGTGGACTCTTTAGAGTTTTCTATGTGTATGATCATGCTTTTCTGGCTCAGTGCCTGTAGCTCAGCAACTAGGGCACCAGCCTCATACACTGGAGCCGGCAGGTTCAAATCCAGCCCAGGCCTGCCAAACAATAATGGCAGGTTCAAATCCAGCCAGGCCTGCCAAACAACTACAACAACAACAACAAAAATAGCCGGGCGTTGTGGTGGGTGCCTATAGTCCCAGCTATTTGGGAGGCTGAGGCAAGAGAATCTCTTAAGCCTAAGAGTTTGAGGTTGCTGTGAGCTATGACACTACAACACTCTACCAAGGGTGACAAAGTGAGATGCTGTCTAAAAAAAAAAAAAAAAAAGATCATGCCTTTCTTTTCCTCATCTAATTAGTCTGGCCAGGATTTCCAGTACAATATTGAATAAAAATAGCAAAAGCAGGCATCCTTGTCTTGTCCCTTATTTTATAGAAAACACTTTCAGTCTCTCAGTCTTAGGAAGCATATTTGGTGCATGTATGTTTACAGATGTTGTATCATCTTGGTAAGTTAACCCTTTGTTATTAATGTCCTTTTTTGTCTCTTGTAAGAGTTGTGTGCTTTAAGTCTATTTCGTCTAGTACTACTGTAGTCTCCCTACAGTAGCTCTCTTTTGATTACCATCTTTGTGGAATATCATTTTCCATCCTTTCCCTTCCCGTCCTCCTTTGTGTTTAGTTGGTATTTTGTATGGAATGTTTGATTGCCTTCTCATTTCCTTTTTCTCTTTCCTCTGTGGACACCATGGAGGTTACATGAAACATCCTAAAAGTTGTAACAGTCTCTTTTAAACTGATAAAACCATTTCAAATGCATAAAATTAACTGTTCATTTACTACCCACATATTGTTATTAAAAGTCACAGATTATTATATACTGTGTACTTATTAACATAGATTTATAATTAATTTTTATGCTTTTTGTTTTATTTGTTTTAGAGAGACAAGTTCTCTTTTGCCTGGGCTGGAGTGTGGTGGCACAATCATAGCTCACTGTTGCCTCTAACTTCTTGCCCAAGAGATCCTCCCACCTCAGCCTCCTAAGTAGCTAGAAGTACAGGTGTGTGTTACCACACCTTGCTAATTTTAAACTTTTTTTTTTTTGAGACAGAGCCTCAAGCTGTCACCCTGGATAGAGTGCTGTGGCATCACAGCTCACAGCAACCTCCAACTCCTGGACTCAAGCGAGTCTCCTGCCTCCACCTCCCAAGTAGCTGGGACTACAGGCGCCCACCACAACGCCTGGCCATTTTTTGGTTGCAGCCATCATTGTTGTTTGGTGGGCCCAGGCTGGATTCGAACCTGCCAGCTCAGGTGTACGTGGCTGGCGCCTTAGCCCGTTGAGCCACAGGCGCCGAGCCAAATTCTTAAAATCTGTTGCAAAGACAGAGTCGCACTGTTGTTGCCTAGAGTGTTGCCCATGCTGTTCTCAAACTCCTGGTTTCTTGTGATCCTCCTGTCTGAGCCTCCTAAATTGCCATCATTATTGGGGTGAGCCACCATGCCTGGCCTAATTTTTTTGTTTTTAATCTTGTGATTTATAGTTACACTTCACTTAAGACACAAATTCATTGTACAGCTGTACAAAAATAATTCCTTTGTTTATATCCTTATTCTGTAAGCTTTTTTCTATTTTTAGATTTTTCTTTTATTTCTTTTTTAAACTTTTTGTTCAAAACTAAGACAAACAAAACAAAAATAATTCCTTTGTTTATATCCTTATTCTGTAAGCTTTTTTCTATTTTTAGATTTTTTCTTTTGTTTCTTTTTTAAACTTTTTCTTAAAAACTAAGACACATTAGTGTCAGTATACACACTAGGCCCACACAGGGTCAGGATCATCACTATCACTGTCTTCCACCTCCACATCTTGGCTCACTCGAAGATCTTCAGGGGCAGTAACACACGTAGGGCAGTCATTTCATAGGATACCAATGCCGCCTTCTGAAATACCTCCTGCAGGACCTGCCTAAGGCTATTTTACAATTAACTTTTAAAAAATAAGTAGCAAGAGTATGCTCTAAAATAAAATTTTTATCTAAAATAATAATTAAAAGTATAGTAAATACACAAACCTATAACATAGTTGTTTGTTACCATCATCAAATACAGATCAAGCAGCCTGAATTTGAAAATGTAAAATTCGAAATGTTCCAAAATCCAATTTTGTATATTGACATGATGTGCCAAGAAAATACTCATTGAAACATTTCAGATTTCAGATTTTCAGATAAGGAGTGCTGAACTGGTAAGTATATATAATGCAAATATTTTGAAATCTGTAAAAATCAGAAATCCGAAACACTTCTAGTCCCCTGCATTTCAAATAAGGAATACTTAACTATACTATGCAGTTACAAATTGTGCGTGTTATACTTTTATATGACTGACAGTGTAGTAGGTATGTTTACACTAGCCTCCCCACAGACCCTGGAATAATGCATTGCACTACCGACATTAGGAATTTTTCGGCTCCATTATCATTTTATGCCACTACCCTCTTACATGTGGTCTGTCATGTGTATAGTGTATATGTATTTTTTTCTCCCCTGACCCCTTTCTATTCACAAGGAAAAGAAAATGAAACCTTTTTGTAAAGTCTTTCTCCCTTCCACATAAATCTAGGTATTACTGCTTCTTTACTCTCTTTGAACTTCAACACTTTTCATATAGATTTTGTACATATATATAGTGAAACCTCAAGCTCCTTAACAGTAAGGCATTATGTCTTTTTTCTCTGTAATAAATCTCTAGTACCCAGCCTTGAACATAATAGATTCTTGGTAAATGTGAGTGGATGGGTAGGTTGATGAGTCGATGAAAGAATAGATTGAATGCCCACTGGGGAAAATGGATCCTTTATTGATGACTAACATCTAAATCTTAAATTATCTCTTGATGGTTTTTTAATGAGATTGAGCTTGATTATCTTACATCAGAATGGATTCTGGAGGGAAAACGGTTTTCTTCCTCCTCACAGGATTCTCTGGTAGATAGCTTTTCTTTGGGGAATTTTTATTTATGAGCCTTAAAACTGGTTGTATTTATTCTGTGTTGTTCAGTTGTTTGTATTAAGAAATGTTTTGATACCTGTTTGGAGGATGCTCAATAGATGATTTGTGCCCCCCTTTTTATTTCACTGTTTTCAACAAATATGAGCATCTCAAGGCCAGGCATGGTGGCTCACATCTGTAATCCCAGCACTCTGGAAGACCGAGACAGGTAGATTGCTTGAACTCAGAAGTTCAAGACCAGGCTGAGCTAGAGCAAGACCCTATCTCTAAAAATAGCTGAGCATTGTGGTGGGTGCCTATAGTCTCAGCTACTTGGGAGGCTGAGGCTAGAGAATCACTTTTGCCCAAGGTTTGAGGTTGCTTTGAGCTATGATGCCACATAGTTCTACCAGGGTAGAATACTACCCAGGTAGAAAGAAACAAAACAAAACCAAGTATGAGCATTTCCTATAGGCCTTGAGAATACAATAGTAAGCAAATAAAAGTTCCTATCTTCATAGAGCTTGTATGGGAAGATAGGCTTTAAGCAAATATAGGTCAAGTACTGATGAGCACTATGATTAAATCAGTGTAAGAAGATAAAAAGCGATATGCCTAAAATGTAGCTTTATCATTTACAACTTCACAAAGAAGGGTGGTGCCTGTGACTCAGTGGGTAGAACACCGGCCCCATACACTCAGGGTGGCAGGTTCAAGCCCGGCCCTGGCCAAACTGCAACAGCAAACAACAAAAAATAGCCAGGCGTTGTGGCGGGCACCTGTAGTCCCAGCTACTCGGGAGGTTGAAACAAGAGGATCACCTAAGCCCAGGAATTGGAGGTTGCTGTGAGCTGTGTGATGCCACGGCAGTCTACCGAGGGCAATAAAGTAAAACTCTGTCTCTACAAAAAAAAAAAAAAAGTATAAGAGAAATGTCCATTAAAGAAGCAAGCTAAAATATTGCAAGGTTTATGTCTGATGATGAGATTTGTGGATGATTTTTTTTTTTTTTTTAAGTATGCTCTTATGTACTTTTTCCACAATATTCATTACCATTTTTCTTGGGGAAGAGGGAGTGCGGATGAGCTCACATTTGCATTTAAAGCCCGGTTGTGCTGGCTTCTGTCTCCTTTGTTCATCAAGAGGAATAAAGTCACCTGCATGGTTTCTCCCAGAATATTTCTAGGGCTATCCCTAGTAGGTGTCTCGCATGTAATCTGAGCAAGTTCAACTCAGTGAATCCGTCCAGCTTCTGGACAGGCCTCTGCTTCTTATCAACCATGATCTGTATTTGAGAAAGTTCTTTCTAAAGTCTAATTCCCCAGTTTGGGCAAAAGTGCTTTGTCATTCATCTAACATATCCACAGTGTTTGTACCAGTAGTAAATAGGTCATTTAAGGAAAATGTAGAAAAACTCTATTAAGCTACATATTTATCATCATAGAAACGTCACTTTTTAATGAATTTCTCTCACAATCTACACTTCACCATATTTCAGTTAAACCTGACCTAACTGCGTTGTTGCACATGTGTTGTGACTTCTTGTAAAGGCTGAGGGACAAGGACAGAGACAAGGCACGAAGCACGTGTTTTTCTTTCCCGTGGTGAAATGCGTTCAGCGCCTCTTCCCTTTTTTGTTTTTAGCTCCTTTTCTCCTGTCACCAGTCAGGAGAGCACTGCTCAGGCTTCGCCTCAGCTGCTACAGCATCAGGAATGGTAGGAAGAAGAGGAGAAAGAAGGGAAAGCTTGAAACAGCACCCACAATGAGGCCGCGCCTCCAGCTGGGCATCCATTATGTATTGATGAAGAAACATTTTATAGCTAAAGTTGTAGGATTTCCTGTAACTGGACTTTTTAGCATCTTTTTCAGGATCATAGTTGCTGGTATTTCTATCTGTAAGGGAGTAAGTAAACCACCCCCTTCACCTACTTCTGCCCCATAACTGTCTTGGTGACAAAGCAAACAAAAATATATCTTGCTGCTCCCCTCATTTTTAAAGATGTAGGTATACTTTATACATTTAAATAGGTGAGTGGGCTTACTTCTCTTCTAAGAGTGGTTTGATATAAAGATGAAGAATTGAAGAAGACCAAGGAGAATTCTTCTGTGCCTCTTTGTCTGACCTTCTCTTTATTCATTCATATATTTATTTTTTTTTTTTTTGAGACAGAGTCTCACTATGTCGCCCTTGGTACAGTGCTGTGACATCACAGCTCACAGCAACCTCAAACTCTTGGACCACAGGTGCCCGCCACAATGCCCAACTATTTTTCTGCTGCAGTTGTCATTGTTGTTTAGCTGGCACAGGCTGGGTTTGAACCCGCCAGACTTGGTGCATGTGGCCCGCGCTCTACCCACTGAGCTATGGGGGCCTCCCCTCTCGCCCTCTCTTTTACAATTCTCTTTCCTCTCCTTCCTTCCAGTTCTTTCCCTTGTTTCTTTCCACCTTCTATATCAGGTAACAATTCATATAAACATTCTTCGATGTTACTGGTAGTCCTATTGCCTAAATAGGTGAAGCCTATCTCAAAGTAGATAATTTTATTCCAGCTGAAAATGTTAGTCTAATTGGCAAGTGCAACCGTGGTAGAAGAGGTAACTCTCATGCCTGTGGATATTCGTTAAGTAATGCTTTTCTGGCTACTCCTCTTTCTGCCTGGTAGCCCAGTGTCTTTCCCATATATCCGTATATTTGGCAAACCCCAATCCTTATTCAAGAAACTTTTCAAAAGCTCAGATGTAAGGACTCCTTTCCTACTGATTGTCCCAAACCTAAGTGACTCCCACTATAGGTTTTTCATACATCTCTAATCGCCCATAGAAGACTGTGTTATTATTGTTTACATATCTTTCACCAGACTGTATACTTTCCAAGGGTAGGAACTATAGCTTCTGTTTTTAAATTTTATTTTATTTTATATTTTTAGGAACTGTATCTTCTTACTTCCTTGGATTAGGTATATGGCCAATAAATGTTTGTTGGCTATTCATTCTTCTCTAGGTAGGCCTTGTTCCCTGTTTTCAAGTGCCTTACTATCAAAAAGGATGTGGCTCACACTTACAATCCTAACACTTTGGTAGGCCAAGGAGTTCGAGACCAGGCTGAGCAATAGCAAGATCCCATTTATACAAAAGTTAGAAAAATAGCCGGGTGTGGTGGCATATGCCTGCAGTACTGGCTACTCAGGAGGCTGAGGCAGGAGGATCGCTTGAGCCCAAGAGTTGGAAGTTGCAGTGAGCATTAGGATGCCATTGTACTCTAGTGCAGGCAACAGAGCAAGACTCTGTCTCAAAATAAGAAAAAGATGACTATCAATCATAGATAACCACAGTACAAACTAGAATGCAGTTAGTGCCACAAAGAAAGAAAAAAATCAGGCTGGGCACCTGTGGCTCAACGGGCTAGGCGGCAGCCATGTACAACTGAGCTGGCGGGTTCGAATCCAGCCCAGGCCTGCCAAACAACGACAGCTGCAAGCAAAAAATGGCCGGGCGTTGTGGTGGACGCCTGTAGTCCCAGCTACTTGGGAGGCGGAGGCAAGAGACTCGCTTGAGCCCAGGAATTGGAGCTTGCTGTGATGCCACGGCACTCTATCCAGGGTGACAGCTTGAGGCTCTGTCTCAAAAAAAAAAAAAAGAGAAGAAAAAAATCACTTCTTTTTGTTGTTGTTATTGTTGTTGTTCTTTTTTTTTTTCCCCCATTTGTGATTCTTCCAAGCCAAAAAAATCACTTCTTGGCTATGGGAATTAATGATACCTCAGTTACTCCATGCGTTGTGAGTGAGGTAGCATTTGAAGTAGGCCTTGAAAAATAAATGTGAGATGTGGCATTAATGGTATTAGCTTTTTGTACTTCTTGATGTCTCTATTAACAATAATTTTAAGTTCACAGGGGCTGTGTTATTTGACATGTATTCCAAAAGCCTTAAACACGTTACCTAGAGTCAGTTTCACCTATTTTTTATTTTGAGTCATTCATCAACTGATTTATACAAAGGAATACATTTTGTGGGATTGTCAGTGTGTACTCTTATGGATGCCAGCAATAAATTTAGAAATTAATATTTGAGATTAGATATTTGTCATGTCTGAAAGTTATTAACTGAAAGATGACATGAAATGTGGTATCTGTTTTCTCACATTGATTTTCCTTACTCATTTTAGCCACAGACCCCTTCACTTCTGTTTTTGGAAATGAATCATTTGGAGATGGATTTGCTGACTTCAGCACATTGTCAAAGGTAATCTGTCGTAAATTAATGGGAAGGGAAGATATACTTTGTTTCCAATAAAGGAGCAATCGTTTTCATTGTATAAAGGTCTCACAAAATTGCAACTTGATTTCAGTAAGTCACAGCAAATGTTGATTTCAGATAGAAATGAAAGAAAAGAGGTAAGAATCATACCACTTTGGGAGGCAAATGCAGGATGATCACTTCTTGTCTCAAAAATAGTCTCACTCTTGTTGCCCAGACTAGTCCCTGGGTGTCATCCTAGCTCACAGCAACCTCAAATTTTTGGGATCAAGCAGCCCTCCTGTCTTAGCCTCTGAAGTAGCTGGATCTATAGGTACCTACCCACAATACCTGGCTAATTTTTTCTATTTTTATAGTAGTGACAGGCTGGTCTTTTGCTCAGGCTGGTCTTGAATGCCTTAGCTCAAGCGATCCTCCTACCTTGGACTGCCAGAGTACTAGGATTACAGGTGTGAGCCTCCACATTTGGCCTACAAAAACTTTTAAGAGTAGTTGGGCACAGTGGAACACACTAGTAGTCCCAGCTCCTTCGGAGGCTGAGGCCAGAAGATTGCTTGAGCCCAGGAGTTGGAGGCAGCAGTGAGCTATGATGATGCCACTGCATTCTAGCCCAGGCAACAAAATGAGATTCGGGCAAAAAAAAAAAAAAAAAAAAAAAGTGTGTGTGTGTGTATAGTATACTTGTTACTATGTGTAAATAGACTATGTTGATGGTACAGGTAATTTATAATTTTCTGTTGACAGGTTTGCTCAACAACTTCATACTTAAGAGTTTTATGTCTTTTTAAACACATTTCTACCAATTGAACTACATTTTTCCCCTGATGACTGTCTTAGTCAATACCTATAAGACCTGGGCATTCATTCCATCCTCTCTGTATTGGTTACTTGATTTTATGTTGTAAGGTTGTTAGGCTCAATATTAAGGTAATTTAATACACAAGGTCCATAGCTGGGCATTGTGGTGAGTGCCTGTGGTCCCAGGTACTCAGGAGGCTAAGGCAAGAGGATCACTTGAGCCCAGGAGTTTGAGATTGTTGTAAGCTATGATGATGCCATGACACTGCACCCAGGGTGACAGAGTGAAATTTAGTTTCAAAAATAATAATAATAATACACAAAGCCCAGCACTAAATGTCTGCTACTTACTTTTGAGTGTAACTTAGTATTAATCCAGGCCAAAAGAGAGGGATTCTTAGAGTGTCCTAAGAATTCATTGAGTGTCAATGTCAAATTGTCTATAACATTGCTTCTCAATTAGTGGTTATTTTGCCACTCCAAGGAACATTTGGCAATGTCTGAGACATTTTTTGTTTCACAACTAAGTGGAGATAGGCAGGGATGCTGTTAAATATCCCATAATCTACTGTCTATCCCCGCAATGTACAGTTACGTCCAGCCCAAAATGTCAGTATTGCCACTGTTGAGAAACATTGGCCTAAATAGATCTAAAATTGTCAGGTCCATTCATCATAGAAAAGTAAAATTTTAATTATTCCACCTATGTGAAAGGCAGGATTTTTATTTTTATTTATTTATTTATTTATTTTGGTTGCAGCCATCGTTGTTTGGCAGGTCCGGGCTGGATTTGAACCCGCCAGCTCAGGTGTATGTGGCTGACGCCTTAGCCCGTTGAGCCACAGGTGCCAAGCCTGAAAGGCAGGATTTTTAGACACACAGTAAGACTTAGCATTCCATGGGATCAGTTTTCTTTATATTTTGTTAAGATGCCATTTTCTCTGCATTAGGATTAAATCTTTCTTATATTTAAGAATAGTGGAAAGTATGAATCAGTTTTTTCTTTTTATCATTTGGACCAGACATTTATTTGAGGAAAGTCATATAATTTCTTTAAAAAAGGCCTCAGTACTTCTTATGGTATAATGTTTGGGGAAAAAATTAAAAATAAAATGGGCCACAGGTGATTTTGTATTGAATATTGCCTAAAGATTGACAAAACTTTAATGCAGAATTGGATTAGTTTGGGTTCATTTATTTGTTTTGGTTTTTGAGACAGAGTCTCACTATGTCGCCCTCAGTAGAGTGCTGTAGCATCATAGCTCACAGCAACCTCAAACTCTTGGGCTTAGGTGATTCTCTTGCCTCAGCCTCCGAAGTAGCTGGGCCTGCCACAATACCTGGCTATTTTTGTTGTTGTAGTTGTAGTTGTCATTGTTGTTTGGCAGGCCCTGGGCCAGGTTGGAACCCACCAGCCTTGCTGTGTGTAGCTGGTGCCCTAGCTACTGAGCTACAGGTGCCCAGCCAGGATTGGTTTGGTTTGGTTTGATCTGTTGCTCTTAGTAAGTAGTGATGTTAGGCTTGGCGCCTGTGGCTCAAGAGGCTAAGGCGCCAGCCACGTACACCTGAGCTGGCGGGTTTGAATCCAGCCTCGGCCCACCAAACAACAATGACGGCTGCAACCAAAAAATAGCCGGGCATTGTGGTGGGCGCCTATAGTCCCAGCTACTTGGGAGGCAGAGGCAAGAGAATCACTTGAGCCCAGGAGTTGGAGGTTGCTGTGAACTGTGATGCCATGGCACTCTACCCAGGGTGACAGCTTGAGGCTCTGTCTCAAAAAATAAAATAAAATAAATAAGTAGGGATGTTAGAGTCACTACTCATATAGAAAAAAATTTTTTAATTCTTGCATTTGGTCCTGAACGCAAAGATTAAAATGTCAGTGGTCTCAGAATTGAAATAAATAAGGCTGCATAATAAATAATTTTTCTAAGTGCTACATGACCATGCACTCAGTCTGCTTTGTTAAAAAAGAATGTACATACAGAAATATGTGTATATATAAAACCATGTGTAAACATTTCTTTTTAAACAGGTCAACAATGAAGATCCTTTTAGTTCAACCGCAGTGAGCTCTGGCAGCAGTGTGGTTATTACAAAAAATGTGTTTGAGGACACGTCAGTCAAAAGTGAAGATATACCCCCCGCACTGCCACCAAAGATCGGAACTCCAACAAGACCCTGCCCACCACCACCTGGTATGAGAGTTAGTACGTTTCCTCCATCAACTCGGTGTCTTTTTCTTTCTGAAAAGTATTGTGCGGGTCTTAAACAAAACAAGTTAAACACGGAAGAAGCTTGCTGCAGTCAGTTGTAGAGTTACAGAGTTGTGTCCAAGAGGCCAGCTTGTCTGTCTATCATGAACTGCCTTTCTGAGAAGAGCTTTTTTTCCCCTTAATCATGTCAGAAAGTTAGCAAAAAAAGAAAGCAAGGTGTCAATGAACTCTCTTGCTTTTGGGAAACTTATTAATTGTCATTTGAACAGCAGATTCCTGCACTTTGGTGTTTTAATTATGATTTCTGTAGGAGAAGATTAATTCAAAGTCCTTTTAATGTAAGAATTCATGACCTCTTTGATATCCAAAAATTCAGCAATATAGTTTTCAAACAAAGTATTGGTTTATTTGAAGAAAAATAGTATTTTAGCTCACTTAAAAGACTCCCTTTATTTTATATACTGATTTTCTTTTTTGGTCTCAAAAGAAATTCTTAATAGCTTTATTTTTGTTTGTTGTTTGTGTGTGTGTGTTTAGCACTATACAAAGGAAAGGTTTGTTTTGGCTGTAAAGGTAATCTGAGTAGTTATAGCAGAAGCTATTGTGTGAGAAGACACATTTGGTACTTTTTTTAAAAATCGTACATTATTCTTGGGAAATTTTTGCCCCCACTAGTCATAGTTTATATTCTTGGCTTTTCATCATAAACTCCCTGTGGTATTACTTGGACAGATTATTTTTTTCTATGTTGACTTAAAAGAATACATGTATAATTACTAATACTCAGTTATCTGTTGGAAAATCAGGTAAATGAGTTAAATGCTTTCTGACTTCTAAGGAGTGTCATATATTTTTAGAGGTAAGGGTATATTAAAAATATACCAGCCACGTACACCTGAGCTGGCAGGTTCGAATCCAGCCTGGGCCTGCCAAAACAACAATGACAGCTGCAACCAAAAAATGGCTGGACGTTGTGGCTGGCGCCTGTAGTCCCAGCTACTTGGGAGGCAGAGGCAAGAGACTCACTTGAGCCCAGGAATTGGAGGTTGCTGTGAGCTGTGATGCCACAGCACTCTATCCAGTGTGATAGCTTGAGGCTCCGTCTCAAAAAAAAAATAAGGAAAGGACACTGTTGACTGTTTCTTGGAAGTGAAATAATGGACCATAACACAGTCTGTCTCAAAACTTTCATAGTGACCTATATATACCAGTGCCTTGATTAAATCTAAGAATCTTCAGGAAAGTGAGTATTTATCATTGTAAAAATTATTAAGGAATTGCTGGAAAGAGCACTGGATTCAAAGCCCAGAGAACTGGATTCTAATTCTGGATATCCCCTGCCTAGCTCTGTGATTTTAAGTGTATGAGTTGATGTGCCTGAGCCTCAGCTGCTCAGCTGTTAAGTGGTGGCAGTAATTCTAATTTTGCCTCCTTTCACAGGATTAATTGAGATATCAGATGAGCGGTGGCACCTGTGGCTCAATCAGTAGGGCGCCGGCCCCATATGCTGAGGGTGGCAGGTTCAAACCCAGCCCCGGCTGAACTGCAACAAATAGATAGCTGGGCGTTGTGGCAGGAGCCTGTGGTCACAGCTACTCAAGAGGCTGAGGCAAGAGAATCGCCTAAGCCCAGGAGTTGGAGGTTGCTGTGAGCTGTGTGACGCCATGGCACTCTACCGAGGGCTATTAAGTGAGACTCTGTCTCTACCAAAAGAAAAAAAAAAAGAGAGAGATATCAGATGAGCAACTTTTATAAACTGCTCCTGTGATGAAATCTGTTATGGTTGCTATTACCAGCTTAATGTGTTTGAGAGGAAAAAATTTAAAGATATTTTAACTCTTTATTATCTTTTCTTCAAGAACTACTAAATTTAAATAAGACTTTAAAATTAGAGGACTTGGCTCAGTGCTTGTGGCTCAGCGGGCTAAGGTGCCAGCCACGTACACCTGAGCTGGCGGGTTCGAATCCAGCCTGGGCCCACCAAACAACAATGACGGCTGCAACCAAAAAATGGCCGGGTGTTGTGGCAGACCCCTGTGGTCCCAGCTACTTGGGAGACGGAGGCAGGAGACTCGCTTGAGCCCAGGAATTGGAGGTTGCTGTGAGCTGTGATGCCACGGCACTCTATCCAGGGTGACAGCTTGAGGCTCTGTCTCAAAAAAAAAAAAAAAATTAGAGGACTTATTTGAAAATGACAATGAATTAATGAGTGACTAACATGACTATTGTTTGCCCAAAGATTATTTTACCAGCAACCACAAAGGTTAAGGTCCTGTGCTTTAAAAATGTTGCTTATTCTTTGTAATTTGAAATATTATATATATAGACAAAGAGTAGGTGAGGTTTTGCCAAGATAATTTTTACTTTTATGCTTCTGGGTATTGTATGTATTATAGATCCAGAGAAAAATCAGAAGAATTATACTGTTTTCAAAGGTCCTTTGCCCTTATTCCATTAGTAGATAACTGTGTGAGTATCAGGATGAGAGTTATAACAGAAGCCATTTTTGTCTTTATTGTTTATTTTTCTCCTATTTTATCCATTCTTCCCTCTTTTACTGGGAAAATGCTGCTTTGGGGGATGGACAAAATTTTAATTTCTAGACAAAAATAACTATTCCTGGTCCATCTTCCTTTTGCTACTTTTTTCATTGAGCTGCACGTAGCTGGAATGTGTATGAGAGATCGTGTATGAAAACTTTGAAGGCAGATTGTTGGTGTGGCTATTGAGACAGTATTAGGAACCTGTTGCAGGTCCTCCCTTCCTGTGCCTGTCGGTTCTTTGATGTTCTCTGTGTACGTGATCTTATGTGCTTGTGTTTATCATATTTACTGTTGAGTTAATTGTAATGATTTTGATCCAGGGAAAAGACCCATCAACAAATCGGATTCTTCTGATCCCTTTAAACTGAATGATCCATTTCAGCCTTTCCCAGGCAATGATAGCCCCAAAGAAAAAGATCCAGATATGTTTTGTGATCCATTCACTGCTACTCCCACCACTGCCAATACAGAGGCTGGCCCAGGTGATTTTGCTGACTTCAGTGCTGTAAGTACTGTGAATGGGCCTGGGCGGAGGTAATCTTCCCATTTATACTTTAAAGATTTTTCAAAGATTTGCTTTAGAATCTGCCAAATTTGCAACATTTTAGCCACATTTACCAACATACTAAAAGTGATATTTTAGAGGGCAGCGCCTGTGGCTCAGTGAGAAGGGTGCTGGCCCCATATACCGGGGGTGGTGGGTTCAAACCCAGCCCAGGCCAAAACTGCAGCAACAACAAAAAGATGGCTGGGCGTAGTGGTGAGCACCTATAATCCTAGCTACTTGGGAGGCTGAGGCAAGAGACTCTGTCTCAAAAAATAAATAAATAAAAATAAAAGTGATATTTTACTCCCTCAAGTAAAACCTCTATTTGATTTTGTTTTGATGGTTCTACAATTATTAAATTCTTGTGACAGATACAGGTTATTTTTTAAACCCTTCTCTTAGTCTTGGTAATATAAATTGAGGTAAAATCTTGATAGTTATTATTTTGCAGACGGTTGCGGGTGATGGTGATTTAATAGACCATTAGAGAGTCATTACTGTCTGCCCACTGGATAAATAATGCCAGTAATAAACTTGTATATTTGCAACTGCGTATGTGTGTTTGTGTATAAAGTTTTAATGATTTCTGGAGACCAGTCAGCAACTGTTATAGAACAGGATAGGACTTTGTAGAATAGAAAGTAAAATCTTTTATTTCTATAGTAGCTTTTTAAAAATATAAATGTTAAATCTTAGGAAATAGCCCAGGCATGGTGGCTCACGCCTGTAATCCTAGCACTCTGGGGGGCCGAGGCGGGTGGATTGCCTGAGTTCATGGATTCCAGACCAGCCTGAGCCAGAGTGAGACCCCATCTCTAAAATTAGCTGGATATTGTGGCAGACACCTGTAGTGCCAGCTACTCGAGTAGTTACTGAGGCTGAGGCAAGAGAATCTCTTAAGCCCAAGAGTAGGAGGTTGCTGTGAGCTATGACACAACATGAATGATTGTCAAGATCCAAATGATCTCTAATCCACTAGCTTGCCATGTTTTTACTCTGTGTTCCCAGAGCTAACTTAAATAGGAAGACCATTAGAATGGAGAAGGGTGCTGTGATAATGACATAACCAGGGCTTATAAGATCTCAGAAATTGGGCAACTAACTCTAGGCGTCACTCTGGAGAGACACAAAGCATTGTCCTATGTTCCATTATTATTTGGATAAAAACAACTTATTTTTAATAAAATTCTTGGAGTAGGTGACAAAGTTTCATTTTCCCAGTTTTTTTCTTTTTCCAGGCCAAAAAAATCTTTATTTTTCTTTTTTCTTTTTTTTAATTGCAGTTTGGCCAGGGCTGGGTTTGAACCTGCCACCCTCGGTATATGGGGCCAGCACCCTACACAGGCAACACGCCCAAAAAACCTTTATTATCACTGCTTATTCTATCACGGCAGTTTTCTCCTATTTGTTACCTTATGTCCCTGAGATGGTTTTAGAAGTAGGACATCGGCTCGGCGCCTGTGGCTCAATGGGCTAAGGTGCCAGCCACGTACACCTCAGCTGGTGGTTCGAATCCAGCCTGGGCCTGCCAAACAATCATGGCTGCAGCCAAAAAATGGCCGGGCGTTGTGGCGGGTGCCTGTAGTCCCAGCTACTTGGGAGACGGAGGCAAGAGACTTCCTTGAGCCCAGGAATTAGAGGTTGCTGTGAGCTGTGATGCCACGGCACTCTATCCAGGGTGACAGCTTGAGGCTCTGTCTCAAAAAAAAAGAGTAGGAAATCA
>CAUYON010107415.1:0-40007 GCA_963573935.1 Arctocebus calabarensis
CTAGGAGGATTTATTATTATTATTTTTTTTTGAGACAGAGCCTCAAGCTGTCACCCTGGATAGAGTGCTGTGGCATCACAGCTCACAGCAACCTCCAATTCCTGGGCTCAAGAGAGTCTCCTGCCTCTGCCTCCCAAGTAGCTTGGACTACAGGCGCCCGCCACAACGCCCGGCCATTCCTTGGTTGCAGCCGTCGTTGTTTGGTGGGCCTAGGCTGGATTCGAACCCACCAGCTCAGCTGTACGTGGCTGGCGCCTTAGCCCGTTGAGCCACAGGCACCGAGCCTCCAGGAGGATCTTTAAAATGCCAACAGCAAAAGTAACTTTTAGGCTATTACTCACCAAGTAATTTATGTGTTATTAAAAAGTATTCCTGGCTCGGTGCCTGTGGCTCAACAGGTAAGGCGCCAGCCACGTACACCTGAGCTGGCATGTTCGAATCCAGCCCGGGCCCCCCAAACAACGACAGCTGCAACCAAAAAATGGCTGGGTGTTGTGGCGGGCGCCTGTAGTCCCAGCTACTTGGGAGGTGGAGGCAAGAGACTCACTTGAGCCCAGGAATTGGAGGTTGCTGTGAGCTGTGATGCTACAGCACTCTACCAAGGGTGACAGCTTGAGGCTCTGTCTCAAAAAAAAAAAAAAAAAAAAAGTATTCCTAAGCAGTTTTATCATAGTTGCACTACACTTTGCAGGGTATTTGCAAAACACTGTGTTCATAAATGTCTAACATAAGATGAAATAAATTTTAAATGCCATTTTGTCTTTTACTGTGTTTTCCCCCACATAACATAACTGACTAGTCAAGTGCTAACTTTTTGCATTTTTCTTTGCAGACATTAGGTCTTACTACCATGTTGCCTAGGCTGGCCTCGAACTCCAGGGATCAAGTAATCCTCCTGCTCCTTCTGCCTCAGCCTCATGAGTAGCTGAGATTATAGGTGCATGCTACCACACCTGACTAAAGTGCTGTTTTTGTATTTATAGTCAAATGCTATCACATATACAGGTGTTCTTAACCTCCTGCCATGGACCCTTTAGAGCTTGTGCACTCCCCTTCAGATGAAATGTTTTGAATGTAAAATAAAAAGCACAGCCATCGATTAACAACATATCTTGAGAACTGGGGCTAGAATAGTATGTGTTTCTTCAGTAAATCACTAAATAACCAGACCTTGAGATGGATCTAATAACTACCCTAATGCATAATGAAGTAATGATAAACACGTACGATATTTGAAAATATTTGTAACAACTACAATATGATATAAAAGCATCTCTAATCTCTCTCAGTGACACTCATGTGTAGTCCAGATACTACCATGGTCTGGTGCCTGTAATTGCTAATGAAGGAAGAAATGTGGATTTTCAGTGAGAGGTCAGTGAAAATAACGATGGAATGTTTTTCCCATCCATGGTCACAGACCTTCCCTGAATTTCTCAACCCCCCAGAATCAGAGCCTTTGGTCTACAAAGACACACATCAAATATATCCATGCATTTTCTAAGTTTTCTACAATGATGTTTTACTTACGTAATTAAATAAAAAGCTGAATAAACACTATGTTTTTGTTTGTTTTGTCTTAAACCTGGAAGGATGAGTAAAAAATTATATACAACTGGCTCAGTGCCTGTGGCTCAATGGGCTAAGGTGCCAGCCACGTACCCCTGAGCTGGTGGGTTCGAATCCAGCCCAGGCCCGCCAAACAAGAACGATGGCTGCAACCAAAAAATGGCCGGGCGTTGTGGCAAGCGCCTGTAGTCCCAGCCACTTGGGAGGCAAAGGCAGGAGACTTGCTTGAGCCCAGGAATTGGAGGTTGCTGTGAGCTGTAATGCCACGGCACTCTCTCCAGGGTGACAGCTTGAGGCTCTGTCTCAAAAAAAAAGAAAAAAAATTATATACAATTGATTACAAGCCATATTAACATTTTTAACAGAGTGATAACACTTAAAACAATAGACTTCCAGGCTGGGCATGGTGGCTCATGCCTGTAATCCTAGCACTCTGGGAGGCAAAGGCGGGTAGATTGCCTGAGCTCATGGGTTGAGATCAGCCTGAGCAAGAGCAAGATCTCGTCTCTAAAAATAGCCGGGTGTTGTGGGTGAGCACCTGTAGAGAATTGCTTGAGCACAGGAGTTTTAGGTTGCTGTAAGCTATGATGCCACTTCACTCTACCAGGAGTGACAAAGTGAGACATCCACCCTTCCCTAACTACTAAAATGTCATCATTTCCATGTTCTTACAAGCCAAGAACATCCACTTGTTTCGTATAATTATTTACTGTGGAGTTAAAAAGAACAAAAAGACAAACTGTCACAACTGCAGACATTTGTCTACTTTTTTTTTTGCCAAGTGTAATTCCAAAAACAGTTGAAAATAGTACAGCAAATTAGTACTTAATATGGACTAATACATTCCATTGTTTATAAAAACACAAAACCCAGAAACACATGGGAATTTGTACTTTAAAAATAAGTTACCATGGCTTGGCGCCTGTGGCTCAATGGGCTAAGGCGCCAGCCACATGCACCGGAGCTGGCGGGTTCGAATCCAGCCCGGGCCCGCCAAACAACAATGATGGCTGCAACCCAAAAATGGCTGGGCGCTGTGGCTGGTGCCTGTAGTCCCAGATACTTGGGAGGCATAGGCAAGGGACTCGCTTGAGCCCAGGAATTGGAGGTTGCTGTGAGCTGTGATGCCACGGCACTGTATCCAGGGTGATAGCTTGAGGCTCTGTCTCAAAATAAATAAATAAATAAATTTAGTTAGTTACCAGGCTCAGCGCCTGTGGCTCAACAGGCTAAGGCGCCGGCCACATACACCGGAGCTGGCCGGTTCGAATCCAGCCCGGGCCCGCCAAACAATGACGGCTGCAACCAAAAAATGGCCAGGCATTGTGGTGGGCGTCTGTAGCCCCAGCTACTTGGGAGGCGGAGGTAGGAGTCTCGCTTGAGCCCAGGAATTGGAGGTTGCTGTGAGCTGTGATGCCACAGCACTCTATCCAGGGTGACAGCTTGAGATTCTGTCTCAAAAAAACCAAAAAACCAAAAAAATGGCCAGGTGTTGTGGCGGGCGCCTGTAGTCCCAGCTACGTGGGAGGCGGAGGCAGGAGACTAACTTGAGCCCAGGAATTGGAGGTTGCTGTGAGCTGTGATGCCACAGCACTCTACCTAGGGTGACAGCTTGAGGCTCTGTCTCAAAAATAAATAAATAAAAATAAGTTATCAAATATGTGTAGAAAACATAAAATACAACTATAAAAGTGATGTTTAAAATTACATACCACTAGATGCCCCAAAGTAACCAAAATGTTTTAATGTTTTCTTTTTTTTGTTCTTTAATGATTTCGAAAATGATTCACACAGAAAATAAGCTCATGCTGGGCAGCGCCTGTGGCTCAAAGGAGTAGGGCACTGGATCCATATGCTGGAGGTGGCAGGTTCAAACCCAGTCCTGGCCAAAAACTGCAAAAAAAGAAAGAAAATGCTTCAAAGTGTTCAAAAAAAAATTTTTTTTTTTTTGATACAGAGTTTCACTCTATCACCCTCAGTAGAGTGCCGTGGCGTCACAACTCATACAGCAACCTCCAACTCCTGGGCTTAGGCAATTCTCTTGCCTCAGCCTCCCGAGTAGCTGGGACTACAGGTGCCCGCCATGACACCCTGCTATTATTTTTTTGTTGCAGTTTGTCAGGGGCCATGTTTGAACCTGCCACCCTCGGTATATGGGGCCGGTGCCCTACCCAGTGAGCCACAGGTGCTGCCCTCAAGTTCAAGTTTTAGCAGCAATGTGGAATGTTGCAAAGGAGAAGGAGACAAAGTAAAATGTGCATATCTCAGAAGCATGCTTTGCTTTCTTTCAAATCTAAAAATAAAACCTTTGAATTCCCCTATGAGTAAGTCTAGAATATGTATGTCTTTTTTTGTAGAAAGCTTTCACAAACACAAGAATAAAAATTTCTTGTTCTTGGTTAATAGGACCAAAGGATATAAACATAAACCAGATGCCCATCCTTGTTTCTCTATAGTTCCATTCTCCCTCAGGGCTCCAGTTGGGCTTCTGTTGTAAAATTGTTCCCAAGGTACAAGGTGACATGTTAAATGAACGAACATGGTCTGCACAGAGCAACATGGACCTGGCTCAAAACCCAAGTGGTGAGTAAAAAAAGTAAGCTGCAGACTGTTTCATATAGTAGGGTATCAGACTGTAAAATATGCAAAGCACTTTAGAATACAGCACACTGCATGTATAATACAACAGAAAGCATACTTTCAGTGCTTTGCATAGACAGTAACTTGATCTTTAGGGGATGGGCCACCTTGGGGAGACAGGGCAAAGAGTGCAACCAGGGGCTGGGATTCAGCTGGATCTGTCATACTTGAGTTCCATAAAAGGCTGCTAACAGAAATAAGTCAAACTGCTAATACTTCCTAAGTCCAGGTGGAAACTACCTGAGTAGCTGCTACAAGAGCAGTACTTAAGAGCAAGAAAGAACAAACAGCAAGAAAAGGGGAAGCCCTGTCCTCATGGGTCCCCTGGGTCTTTTGGAGCAGAAGTGAAGAGAAAAAAGGTTCTGTGAAGAAAACTGGAGTAGAGTGGGAGACGCAGGGGACCAATTGATGGGGTAGGAAGGCAACAGAAGGTGGCTCAAGGCAGATGGTCTCCAGAGCAATGTAGAATGGAAGGAGGGAACAGGATGGATGGACAAAGCACCTCACACTGCCTTCTAGGGTGCGGGGAACATCTCAACGCCTGCTAGGAAAGTTGGGCCTCTTCGGCATACCTGGTGCTATGGTGCCCGAAAATCTGTTGACTGTAAAACTTGAAAATGGAAACGCTTCCTTCCACACAGCCTGACTTAGTGCTCCTGCCTCATCCCCACACACCAAATTACTCTGAACAGACTCAAGAGATTCTCTCCTATCTAAGCCTCCATACCTTCTGGGCCTTCCTCTCTCCCCATTAATGCTTTCTCCTTGACCTCAGCTAGCATTTCCTTATTGTTCAGGTCTCAAGTGTCATTTTTCTTTTCTTTCTTTTTTTTTTGTTTTTGAGACAGAGCCTCAAGCTATCACCCTGGGTAGAGTGCTTTGGCACCACAGCTCACAGCAACCTCCAACTCCTGGGCTCAAGCGATTCTCTTGCCTCTGCCTCCCAAGTAGCTGGGACTCCAGGCACCCGCCACAATGCCCGGTTATTTTTTTGGTCGCAGCCATCATTGTTGTTTGGCGGGCCCAGGCTGGATTCAAACCCGCCAGCTCAGGTGTATGTGGCTGGCACCTTAGCTGCTTGAGCCACAGGCGCCAAGCCTCAAGTGTTGTTTTTCAAAGCAATCTCTTCCCTGACCCCATCCCCTAGCCTAGGTGGGATCCGCTCTATATTTTTATGTGCTCCCTTAGTGGCTGGTACTTCTCTCCACTACAGAAGTTGGTCCCTTGGCCTTTCTGTACCTCCCATAGACCAGAAGATTACTAAGGGTAGGCCAATTCACAGCAGCTAGCACAGTAACTGACACATAATACCTGCTCAGTTACTCTGGGTTAAATGAATAAAGTATTTCTATGTAGAGTACAGGAAAAGGTGGGGGAAAAAATGAGTATAATAGTCATAGAGAAATGAAGAACCAGCAATGTAGTCCTAAATACTTCTAGGATATTCCTTATGCATATCACAACACAAATGAGGCAGAAAGTCCAGCAGTTGAGGGAGAATCTCCAACCCTGAGTCCCAGCTACAACTTAGAATGCTCCCAAAATAAAAATGCTCCGTTTTCTTCAAGATTCACAAAAAATAAATGGCTGAAGTTCCCTTATCAAATAAAAGGTCCTGCCTCATATACCCTGCCCACAAAAGGTCACATTTGATGAAACACAAGCTTCCTAAGTTTTGTTTTCTTGTACTAAGAACTACTTTCTAGCCTAATTAATAGCTCTCTAATCTTTTTTTTTTTTGAGACAGAGCCTTGAGCTGTCGCCCTGGGTAGAGTGCTGTAATATCACAGCTCACAGCAACCTCCATTCCTGGACTTAAGTAATTCTCCTGCCTCTGCCTCCCAAGTAGCTGGGACTACAGGTGCCTGCCACAATGCCCAGCTATTTTTTGGCTGCAGCCATCACTGTTCTTTGGCAAGCCCGGGCTGGATTCAAACCTGCCAGCTCAAGTGTATGTGGCTGGCACCTTCGCCACTTGAGCCACAAGCGCTGAGCCAATAGCTCTCTAATCTTTACAAATAGTACTGCAGGCATACATTTGTGTGCTTAACTACTCATATGTAGTTTTTTCTTTAACAGTCTGCAGTTAAAAGTCCATTCTGATTTAGCAGTATCTACGAAAGTTTAAAATGTATACACTGCCGAGCATAGTAGCTCACGCCTGTAATCCCAGCACTCTGGGAGGCTGAGGCGAGTGGATTGCCTGAGCTCATGAGTTCGGTAACAGCCTAAGCCAGAGAGACACCTCGTCTCTTAAAAAAAAGAAAAAATAGCGGGGCGTTGTAGCAGGTGCCTGTAGTCCCAGCTACTTGGGAGGCTGAGGCCAAGAGTTTAAGAGACAGTTAAAGAGAATCGTGTAAGTCCAAGAGTTTGAGGTTGCTGTGAACTGTGAGCCACAGCACTCTGAGGGCAACAAAGTGAGACTCTTGTCTCAAAAAAAAAAAAAAAAAAAATGTATATACCCTTTGACCCAGCAAGATCCACTTCTAGGAATTTCTGCTACAGATAAACTTGCCTGTGAGCAAAATGGTATATGTAAAGGAATATTCATTACAACATTAAAAATTGAAAACACAAATACTCATCAATAGAAAACTGGTTAAATAAATCATGGTATATCCATGTAATATACTTAAACCCAACCCTAAAAAAGAATGATACAGCTCTACATTCTAAGGTATCCAAACAATCTCCAAGGTATACTAACTAAAAGAGCAAAATTTACGAATGTGCATATTTTACAGTCTGTGCAAAAACACCCCCACTCTTGTTTGTGTATACACACACATAATATATACACAAACACATATAATTTATACAGACAGAAAGCAGAATAGTGCTTGCCAAGGAGGTGGGAGAGGAGGAAAGAACTGGAGTTAGTATTTAATGGGTACAGAATTTTAGTCTTGTGAGATGAAGACAGTTCTGGAGGATAGTGGTGACAGCTGTACAACAATGTGAATGTACTTACTGCCACTGAAGTGTACACTTAAAATGATTAAAAGGGTAAATTTTGAAATATATATTTTACCACAATAAAAATATAATACACACACTTTTTTAAAAAAAGTTAAAAGAAGAAATTCATAATGATGGCTGCTTCCAGGGGGAAAAAATCAATGCTTGGAAACAGTGTAGTAGGGAGACCTTTTGCTTTATAACTTTCATGTTGCCTTTTTTGTTCTGTATCAATACCTAAGTAAAAAAAAAAAAAAATTAAAAACCCCAGTCTTTTTTTTGAGACAGAGCCTCAAGCTCTCACCCTGGGTCGAGTGTCGTGGCATCACAGCTCACAGCAACCTCCAATTTCTGGGCTCAAGCGAGTTTCCTGCTTCCGCCTCCCAAGAGCTGGGACTACAAGCACCCGCCACAATGCCTGGCTATTTTTTGGTTGCAGTTGTCACTGTTGTTTGGCGGGCCCAGGCTGGATTCGAACCCGCCAGCTCAGGTGTATGTGGCTGGCGACTTAGCCACTTGAGCCACAAGTGCCGAGCCAAAAACCCCAGTCTTACATAAGAAGCCTTGCCTTCAATCACAAGTCATTTATTATATCCCTCTCCTTTAAGTAAAATTTATTTTTGCTGGGTGTGGTGGGGCACACCTGTAACCCTAGCACTCTGGGAGGCTGAGGCAGGAAGATCACTTGAGGCGAGAAGATTGAGACAGGCCTGAGCACAATGAACCCCATCTTTACTAAAAATGGAAAAATTTAAAAAAATTAGAAAAATTAGCTAGGTGTTATGGTATGTGCCTGTAGTCCCAGCTACTTGGGAGGCTGAGGGTAGAAGGATCACGTGAGCCCAGGAGTTTGAGGTTACAGTGAGCTATGACAGCCTTCTAGCCCCTGGTAACAGAGCAAAACCCAGTCTCAAAAAAAATTGTTTTTAGGCTCGGCTGCTAGGGCGCCAGCCACATACACAGGAACTGGCAGGTTCGAATCCAGCCTGGGCCTCCAAACAATGACAAGTACAACCAAAAAATAGCCAGGTGTTGTGGCAGTTGCCTGTAGTCCCAGCTACTTGGGAGGCTGAGGCAAGAGAATTTCTTAAGCTCAGAGTTTGAGGCTGCTGTGAGCTATGACGCCATGGCACTCTATCCAGGGCAACAGCTTGAGACTTTATCTCAAAAAAAAAAAAAAAAAAAAATTGTTTTCAATCCAAGTCAGAATTCCATTCGATTTTGAGGATATTTATTAGATTTAAATGATGGAAATTCCAAAGATTACACTTGTTACCCTAAGAATACATTCACTGGCTTGGTGCCCGTGTAGCACATTGGTTTCGGCGCCAGCCACATACAACGAGGGTGGCAGGTTCAAATCTAGCCCGGGCCAACTAAACAACTGCAACAAAAAAATAAATGGGCATTGTGGTGGGCACCTGTAGTTCCAGCTACTTGGGAGGCTGAGGCAAGAGAATCACTTAAGCCCATGAGTTTGAGGTTGCTCTGAGTTGTGACGCCACGGCACTCTACTGAGGGCAACATAGTGAAACTCTGTCTCAAAAAAGAAAAAATACCTATCTTATTTTTATCAGCTATTATAGAAAAGCTTCAAAATTATCATAGACATATACATACAACCCTCTGGATTCCTCCTTATTTTTCTAAAATCTGCTTTTGTGATGATCTGCTATTTTCTTGAGTCTTCTAAAATGAACACTGTAACCTTAGCTCCAGACAAAGAGAAGGTGCTACTTCTGGGCTCAGCCTTACTCCTGGCTCTAAGCAAGTGCTCAATATTTGTTGGGTGAATAAAGATTATTTGCAGAATGGGCCTGTCATTAAGCCTTCTAAAGAAAAAAATTCAGAAATAAAGCAACTTTACAGAAAATGTAGGAAAAAATTTAAGAGATACGTTCTTCACTTGAATAAATCAGCATTCGTTAAAGGTGATGATCAGATGACTGGTTCACCAAATGGCTAAGACACAAAGGGCTAAGTGAGTCCTAGACTTCATCCTATCCCACAGTTAAATACAAAAACAGGTATTTAAAAAAACACAGGAAAAACATAGGACAACTTACCCATAAGGTTCTTTTGTATGTATTAAATATTGTATGAGTATAGCACATTACCAATTTTTGTAGGAAGAAAGAAAATAGAGGTGACTATTGATCTGTTCTTACAGTTAGGAAAGGACTTTCTAAGTATATAAACAAAAGACCTCGTAACAGAAATGTTTTATAACAAAAAGACAAGTGGAATCAGGACATATGACAAACTAGGAAAAATATCACATGACAAAAAGTTAATCTTTAATATATTAAGAATTCTTACAAATCAATTTAAAAAGACATATCTCAATGGAAGAATGAATAGAGAACAAGAACAGGCAATTCACAAAGACCAAACACAAAAGGCCAATGATTACTGAGGTTTAGCTTTAGTAATAATCCATGAACACCAACTTGAAAGATGTATATCCAATTCTGAGAGGGACTGGGAAAATAACACTTTCTCAGACTGTCGTGGGAAATGGGATAGCCATTTTGAAAGGTGATGTGGCAGTACCCACCAGCAACTCCAAGTCTAGGCAGTCGTTCTTCAAAAAGACTGGCACATGAGGAAGTTCAATCTCGCAGTATTTTTAATAACAAACCATTGGGAAATCCGATAGAGGGACGATGAAATGCATGATGGTAAGTCAGCATCAGACTACACTGCTATTTAAAAGAAATGAGGCAGAAATAAATATGTGAGATGGATAGATGCAGTATATGTATATGTAATACCATCTTCTTTCTTAAAAACACAGAAAGTGCATAGTATAGTCTTAGAAGATTTAGAAGGATCTACATTAAGGTATTAACAGCAGTTACTCTAAGCAGTGGGAGCAGAGGGTAAGAAGGAGCTTTCATTTTTTTTTTTTTTTTTTTGAGACAGAATCTCACTGTGTGGCCCTCAGTAGAGTGCTATGGTGTAACGGCTCACAGCAACCTCAAACTCATGGGCCGATGCAATACTCAGCCTCCCAAACAGCTGGGACTACAGGTGCCCGCCACAAGGCCCAGCTATTTTTTTGTGGCAGGTGTCACTATTGTTTACCTGGCCGGGGCCGGGTTCGAACCCGCTGGCCTCGGTGTATATGGCTGGTGCCAGAACCACTACGCTACAGACACTGAGCTGGAGCTTTCATTTTTTTACTTGATAAACTTTTAACTGGCTTGATTTGATAAAAGCATGTATTATTTTTGCAATTTTTTAAAAGGTAAAAGATGAAAAATTATATCAAACATTTATCTACAAAACACAGGTTTTGTCTTTTGAGAATTCCCTTAAAAGTTCCTTGAAGCTCAAATGGCTGCACCTTTCCCATTCATAAGCAGGAAGAGATTTAAAAAAGAACTCTTCCTGTCTATATTTCTTAGGAGAAACTGTATAGCATCACCACTGCTCCTTTTATAAAATCCATTCATAATCTGAGGCGCCTGTGGCTCAACAGGCTAAGGCGCCAGCCACATACACCTGAGCTGGCGAGTTCAAATCCAGCCTAGGCCTGCCAAACAACGACGGCAGCAACCGAAAAAAAAAAAAAATGGCCAGGCATTGTGGCGGGCGCCTGTAGTCCCAGCTACTTGGGAGGCAGAGGCAGGAGACTCGCTTGAGCCCAGGAATTGGAGGTTGCTGTGAGCTGCGATGCCACAGGTACTCTACCCAGGGTGACAGCTTGAGGCTCTGTCTCAAAAAAAAAAAAAAAAAAAAAAAAAACATACAAACCACCCTCAGGACTAACATCTATCAGAAGAAACCCATTCACTGCCCATATTACATTTAGTCCACACAATTTCCGAGACAAAGAACAAAGCACTAGCCATACGACTCCCACAAGCATAAATACGTGGAGTACAAAGAACATCCTGTCAGCTGAGGCCAGTGCAAACCCCCAGCAGCAATAAAGGGGAATGACAATTTGAGTCACAGGATCAGTAGAACCAAATTTGGGACTTGGAGGCAGCTTGACGCCCTTCACTTCCATCTACCCTTTCTATTCTCTTCCACCCGAACCTTGCCCACAACATAATCCCCAAATGGGCTATTTGTCATGGATGTCTACAACAGCTTTATACTGAGGTATCTGAAACCACTAGAGAAGTAGTTCTCAACCTTCCTAATGCGACAGCCCTTTAATACAGTTCCTGTGGGTCATGACCCACAGGTTGAGAATCGCTGCACTAGAGAGACACAACAAAGTGCTATTTGGGGTCTCAGCTGGAATCACAATGGCAGCATATGCAAAAATTCACATTTTTTTTTCCTTAGGAGAAAAGAAACAAGAAAAAATTCAGTTGGAACATTCTGCTTTACTACATAAAATTTTTGAAATCCAAGTGTCAAAACATCAAATGTGGGCCAGGTAGGGGTGGCTAATGCCTGTAATCACAGCACTCTGGGAGGCCAAGGAGGGAGGATAGCTTGATGCCAGGAGTTTTGAGATCAGCCTGGGCAGTAAAGTGAGGCCCTGTCTCTACAAAAAATTAAAAAATTAGCCAGGCATGGAGGCATGAGCCCTGTAGTCCTAGCCACTAAGGAGGCTGAGGCAGGATGACCATGTGAGTTTCAGTTTTAACAGAGCAAGACCTTGTCTCAACAACAACAAAAAAGCAAAACAAACAAAAAACTTGAGATTTTGAGCCTGACAGCTGGGAAACTAAGGAACCATTCATTTTTACAAAACTAAAGTCCACATAATGGTACCAAAGCAGTTCAAAGTGCAGCTGATACAGCACCTGAGTGTCAGACCTAGAATGACTCGGACCCTCATGTTTCACAAAGCACTCCTGCTCTAGAATCCCAAAAGCCAGATGTATGTCTGGGCACTGTCTTCAGTTGCTATAGGAGGAGTATGGCAGGCACATGCCACTAGCCAGGTGCCCTGTTATTCTGTGACAGCTTTCAGGAGGTCATCCTTCTAGGGGGACCACACCAGTCCCCATACCTGAAAATATATTACCACTGCTCACTAATGCTAGCCAGTAAGTAATTTACCCAAAACCAAAGCAAACAAATCATGCTGAAGACCACTACGCAAGAGCGGCAATACAAGTGAAGAGCTCAGTACATGCGCTCTCAGCTCAGCCAACCTGCTTCAAGGTGAACTGAAGTTGCAGATCACCAGTTCCAGCTCTAACCTGACGCCCGCCCTCAGAGCACATTGTGGCTACCAAGTAACCCTACCCAAACTGACCTTTCAGGGCTCAGGGAAGTGACTTTTTTTTATTATATGGCACAGTTTGGCACAGTTATGTCTTTAGTCTTTGGGGTACTTTTATACTGTCCAAGAGTTGTATATCTTTTTTTTCCTTTTGTTTTAAAAACAGATGGCCAAACCAGGACATATACTAAAAAAAAAAAAAGGAAGGTTACTTACCTGAGCCCTAACATCCCAGCTACTATGGAATCCTGTTGGAGCTGGTCTACAGAAGCAAGGTGTATTCTGGGGAGTCACATGTCACATCAAAGCAGGAACTGGTGAGTCTGTATTTTTATGGAGCCTAAAACAAAGAAAATTGTAAGTTGAAAGCTCCCATTGAGCTGCACAACCTTTTTCCCAAGGCTATTTGGGACATTCTGAAGATAAACGCATAAGATAAATGCATAGACCAAGTACTACCCTATTTCCCAGCTTACCTAGCTAGAAACAAAGGACAAACTGCAAATTACTGGCACATAACACAAAGTGCCAAAATAAAGGAAAGATTCATGCTCTTTAGAATTGACACTATCGTAAGTTTTGTCACCTTGGGGGACATTTCAACACTACAAAGCATACCATGAGTGGTGACTTCTGGCAAGTAATTTTTTTCACCACGTCATACAGAAATATCTGGGGAGAGAATACATGTTCAAGAGAACACACAACATCAAAATAACACCCTCCAAAGAACACATGGCAAAATCTCCCTCCTTTTTCAAGCAACTGAACTTGGAACAAGCTGCTGTAACACCACGTAAAGGGGCTTTAACCCCAAGGGGCAAAAAGCAGCAGCAAAGGAAACCAAGCACCCTGAGAGTTCCAAAGGCATCATCTAAAATAAGCAAGTCTATTTCACAGCAATCACTTTTAAGCCTCTCAGATCAGTAAATCTCAAGGTTCAACAAACTGAGTTATTCAGCTGATAGTTTCTCTTTTGCTTTTGAATACTGTTCAAAAAAGGACTTTTGTCATTATACTGTTTGTCACAAGATAACCATCATCGACATGTTAAAACCTAAAAGGCCCCATATTAATTGCTAATTTCTAATACCAGTGCAATCCCAAGAGTAGCACTTTTCTATTTAGACTAAAAACTTACCATATACAACTTAGGGATTATTCACACAATTACTCATCTACTCAAACTCACAAGAACGGCAACTCCAATCAGGTCTTTTACTGATCTATAGCTACCAGAAGGTACTCAGAATTATCTTTTGGGGTACAGTGAAGTCTCATAATTCCCATAAACAGTCAAGTCATAGAAAGCTTTGAAATCCCATATGTCAAATTAGTAGTATTACTTGGTTAGCCATATAATAAAAACCAAATTAGTATCCTGGCTGAGAGGCCCTGGAAAAGTCGCTTCTCACAGACACAAGTTTGTTGGAGTTTTTTTGCATAGTTTTTCTGGCAGGGGCTGGGTTTGGCATATGGGGCCGGCATCCTACTCCTTTGAGCCACAAGCGCAGCCCCAGACACAAGTTTTTTAGGGCGGCTCCCATAGCTGAGTGGGTAGGGAGCTGGCCACATGTACTGAGGCTGGCAGGTTCAAACCCGGCCCGGGCCAGCTAAAACAACAATGGCAACTGCAACAACGACAACAAAAATAGCTAGGTAATGTGGTGGGTGCCTGTAGTCCCAGCTACTTGGGAAGGTGAGGCAAGAGAAACACTTAAGCCTAAGAGTTTGAGGTTGCTGAGAGCTGTGATGCCACAGCACTCTACTTGAGGGTGACAGTGAGATTCTGAAAATTTTTTTTAACTTGCAAATTGAGGGAGCTGGACTAAGATTCCTTCTAGTTCTGAAAGTTTACGGTCTTTGATTAATTCAAGGCTTCAAGAGGGAAAAAAATCGAGAAAATAAAACCAGCTGAGAACTCAATAAATAAAATCCATATATATAACATCTTCTGGCTCTTAGACAAGGAAGACAAGCACATCTTTACTAAGGCTTGGTCCTGTCAACTTCAGAAGCAATAAAAAGAGTACAGACATCTGCAGAAACTCACAGCAGCTACTCACTGTGGTGAGGACACATTCATAAGGCAGCAGTCCCAGCATAAATGTGCCCTGAAGAAGTTATAAAGGCCCAGGCTTTATTCTCTAATAGACAGTCACCCTCCCTTGATATGGGAGTGGGGTTACCCTGCCTACCCCTAAATTCCTGCTCCCACTCAGTAAACCCAAGCACCATACCTTACCATCAAAGTGGTGGAACCTAGTATTTAAGCAACACCATGTAAATCAAGCTTTCATTAGGAAAATGTTCCTTGCAAGGGAAAAGCAGAGAACAGGTAAACAAGCAGAAGGGCATAACTTTTATGTAAATAAGCTGGAGGAGGAAAGACTATTTACATTTGTCCTACCCAAAATGATGTAAAGACACAGGGTTTGACCGAACAGCAGCAGCTTGACTGGGAAGGGTGGGTTTGGAAGCATTAAAGACAAGTCCTTTCCATTGCAGCGGCAATATTGTTCTATTCCCCGCCCCCCCACCGAAAGACATTTTCTAACCACCACAGAAGACTGGTCTGCATGGATGTTACCAAAGCAGAGAGCAGCGAAAACAAGCAGGTGTCCTGCTACACTCTCTGGAACTCACCTATCTAGGACTGTGCTTTACCCCTGCGCATGTAAAACATTGGTTACTACCAATGTCAAATGTTTCTTACTTTTCAGAGATAGGCAGCCTGGTGACAAAATGATCTTAGTCAATTAAGATTTCCACTGATACGCATCTTTACTTTGGGTTCTAGAACATGTCATTTAACATGCAAATAGTCCCAACCTTAGCAGAAAGCAGGCTCAAGGAAGGAACAAGTTTATCTCTGCTATTCTTTATTCTAGGTTACAGAAATGCAATTCTCCTTCCATTTCTGCAAGGTGGAAAGAATGTTTGGGTGGGGACAATATCACACTGGGCTCATCTAGTCAGTTTTCCTTTCAACCTCCACAGCTTGCCTCCCTGCCCCACTAGTCTAGGTTGTATGGAAGCAAGGCAGGCAGAGCAAATGACTCTGTCTGGAAATAAAAACACAGAATAGAGGCCAAGGCAGGAGGATCCTTTGAGCTCAGAAGTTTGCTTGAGTTCAGGAGTCCCAGATCAGCCTGAGCAAGAGCAAGACCCCCATCTCTACTAAAAATAGAAAAACTAGGTGGGCGTTGTGGCGGGCACCTGTAGTCCCAGCTAGTCAGGAGGCTGAGACAGGAGGATTTCTTGAGCCCAAGAGTTTGAGGTTGGTGTAAGCTGGGCTGACACCATGGCACTCTAGTCTGGGCAGCAGAGAGAGACTCTGTTTCAAAAAATAAAAACACAGGCCCAGCTCCCGTACCACAATGTTTGTGCTGGCAGATTCGAACCCAGCCTGGGCCAGCTAAACAATGACAACTGCAACAAAAATTATATATATAATAAAATAAAAACACAGAATGCAAGTATCCCTTTGAAATCACAGTGATCCATGCCTTACCCCATACCTATCTCAGGATTCAACTAGCGTCAGAGAACAACTGACTGCATGATGCTCTCCTATCAGGAGAAACAAAGACCTGTACTCTAAGTTTAAAGGGGTCCAGGCACATTTTTAGTAACAGAAAATAGGAAGGTATAATAGGCTGGTACTGGCAAGAAAGCCATGGATGGTTTCTTCAAGCTGTCAGGACACGCTTGACTTCAGGTGCCACCAGGCACTTTGGAGAGAAACTATACTCTGGAAGCTGCCTGCACTGTTTAAAGGTATACAGGGTTCCTGAAGAGTTGAACAAAATGCCAACTAGGAAAACAAAGCAGAAATCTTAAGTTGTCATATCTCAAGCTCAGATGTGCAAACCTTGGATTCTTCATCAAGTGAGGTTTGAATGTCTGTGTGTAGAGGTGAAATGTGCCCACCCTAGTGATCAGCCACTTAGATGAACTGCCATGAATGGGTGATCTATGGGGACTTATCAATTATACCTCTACTTAAATTGATTGTGCTCTTTAAGGTTCTGACATTTCCCAGTGAGAAAATAAAACCAAGTGTTTCCCGACTGGAGATCCAGATGAAAATACCAGTCACAAAAACCAAAATTCCCTGGAGTAATAATTGCCTATGAGTGCAATTTTACTCCTGAGGCCTGTATACGGTCCATTTTTACAGGGTAAAGAAATGCCTAAAACTTGAGAGCCCTACAACCTCTAAGCCGCTGAGAGTCACCTATCAGTAGGTTGGTACCATGATCACCAACTACCCCCTGAATTTCCACCCTATCATCTCCCAATTGGGGGGTACTAATCCCACGCACACAACAAGTGCGAATGGCACAGCAGAGCCCATTCCTGTTCCTGGAAAAATAACCAGAAGCACACATCTGCCTGACCATGAGTCAGGAATATCAATTTTGTGGTGGAGCCCATTTCTGCTGTGACCAACCCACACCCGAACACTCACAACACAAGCAACTGCCACGGAGATATTCCAGAGCAAGCTTTTCCCTTTCCCACTCAAGGTCCACACTTAGCAATGTCATAAATGGTCTCTCTTGAGTCTCATGTTTAGACTTATCATGAGCTTAAGTCTTCAGAACAAAACCACAGAAACATTGCCATTGCCACATAAAAGTCACCTGAGTTTCAGTTTGGGTGATTCAGTTATAACGAAACTGAAAAGAGAATAAACTTTTAGGGACAATCCATACACAGGAGACACAGCGTTGTGATGAACTTGTCCCATCTGGTACTGGTGATCCTGAGAGCTCCAGGGCAATGAGAGCCTGTTACATACTATTTCCCACTCCACTTATGTAACTGGATGATCGCCTGCGAAGGGGGGAGGATGGGAGAGCGCTCATATTCCGAGGCCATAGCACCCCCCCAAAGAACCTCTGAGCGCCCTGGCAGCACACTCCCACCAAAAAGCCTCAGGTGTGGCCAGTTGCACGGTCCCTTTGATGGGAACTATAATCACCTCTTTATGAGCTGTGGGACTCAGGAACACAATGTCTAGTCCCTTTTGCGGTTGGACAATAATCCCCACCTACTTGTTCCTGTTAGACGGGGAAAGAAACTGGTGGACCGACTCCCTCGCAGTGGGGGCCAAAAGTCACGAAATGGGCGAGAAGGTGGGGGAGGCAAAGCCCGGAGATGGGGGTGAGAGCGCCGGAGCCCTTGTGGCGCACTCTCCCGACGGGAAGCGAACTGCGCACGCGCGCCGGCGGGGGGGGGGCCCGAGTAACGGGAGAGGGCCGCGCAAGGGAGGGAGAGGGGAAAGCGCGATCCAAGGGGGCCGCGGGCGCGCGACGGCGCCGCGGCCCAAACCCCAAGAAGGGCAGGAACGCGCGCAGCCCCGACCAGCGAAGCCCGGCGACAGGGGCGCTCGCGGGGCTGGGGCCGGGACATGCGCCGAGAGTAGGCAAGAAGGAGGGTGGCGTCAGGCGAAGGAGGCTCGCTCTGGGGAGGCCGAGCTGAGGACGGTCACCCACAAGCGCGGGTGACGGACCGAGGGGAGAGCCGCCACCGGCGGGAGGGGGAGGGTAAAGAGGAGGGACGCCATCCACCAGCCGTGTCGTCCGACCCCGCGAGTCCCTCCCGCGCCACGTCCCGCCCCTGTCTCCCGCCCCCCGGCAAGGGTCCCAGCCCGCGGCCGCGGCGGTCCCACTCACAGTCTCTCTTCCTCGCCTCCTCCTCCTCCTCCGCTCGGCGCGGCGGCGGCGGCGGCGGCCATTTTCCGGACGGTTTTTACCACAGCCCTCTCTCCGAGAGGAGGGAGCGCGCGCGCCGCCGACGCCGAGACCCCGCACGGCCTACGTCGTGCCCCGCCCTCCCGGCCTGCCTGCGCGCTGCTGCACCTGCGCGCTCTCGCCCCGCCCCCGACACTGCCGCGAGCCCGCTCATTATTGGCTGCGGTGGCCGGGCCGGGCCGGGGCATCAGCGGCGACGCAGTCAATTGGTCGGAGTTCCTGCCTATTTCAGCCAGGGAAAAGGGGGCGGATCCCTGTCCAGCTGCCGATTGGTTGAGGTCGGCCGTCACTTGCGGAAAAGAGGCGTCTGGGGCGTGGAGGAGCTGGTTTAGTGGGCGTAATTTGAATGTTAAGAATAATGGGGCCCTTGCGGATGTTGGGGCAAGCGAAGGCCTAAGCTCGGAACGCCTGTTTGCGCGGCTCTACCAGGTGGATAACCTGCTATCCAGAAATGCAACGAGTATGCTGCAGTAAGCGTTTCACTGCATCCGTCTTCAGCAGAAGCAGCAAAATTGCCTGCCTTGGAATTTGACGTTGTTCTGGACAAGGGACCTTGGTTTAAGAGGCCTACTCGTTGCATTATTTCATCCGAGCCTGCCCAGTGCCACAATCTCATAAGAGCTGGGAATAAACTGACAGCAAATCACAGCCCTAGCCTTCGCAGAACTTTGGTTGGGGGAGAGGGCGCACGCCAAGGCTGCCTAAGACCTGTCACTGCCAGCTCAGATGGTTTGGTGGAGGTGTGAATAAGGGACAATGGGAGCCCAAAGGAAGCAGCACTTAGGTCTGCCTGGAAGATGTAATTTGGGAGCTGAGATCCAGCACTTCCTCTTCTGGGCGAGGTGATTTGGAGCTTAGATCCAGAAATTCTGTTTCAGGAAAATATTTAAAGAGTATGAGAAAAGTTCTAGACAATGGGTGTTCAAGACAATGTTTGTTTTAAGATTACCTTAGCCTGATAACCAATCTTCATCCAATCCATCCAGTGCTCCTTGTGCTAGTTCTATACTTAACAAGGAACCTTCTGATTTTGATTTGGCTCCTTACCCTCATTCAGAAAATGAATGGCACAGTACTGAACAAGACAACAAATTAACATTCTTGTGAAGAAGATTCATACTAAACAAGCATATAATTTCACAGAGTGATAAGAGCTTTGAGATTGGTAAAGCAAGAGTAAAGAGGGTACTACCGTTTACATATCCACTGGCTTTTGCTCTCATTTTATTCCTCCATATGGATATCTTAGGAAAGAACATTCTGGCCAAGTTCAAAGGCCTTAATAGTATGCCTGGCATCTTGGGCAATAACAAGGAGGCCAGTGTTGCTGGTGATTGGAGAGGCAGCCAGGGCCACTAGGAGAACTGGGCATTTATCCCGACATGATAAGTCATTGGAGGATTTTGAGCTGGAAGCTGATATTATTAGGTCTATGTTTATGCGCAGAGTGGAGAACTGGCTATGGGGGGACAAAACAAAGAGCAAGAAGCTTGTTGGGAGGCCCTGGCAAAAATCTAGAAGAATGAGATGATAGTAATTTTAATTAGGATAGTAGCAGTGGAGTTTAGAGAAGTTATGATATTCAAGATATGTTTTCAAAATCAAGCAAAAGGACTGGATATAGGATATGACTAAAGAGAAGAAAGAGGGATGAATACTGTGTTTTGAGCTTGAGCTACTGATTGAGTAGGAGTACTTTTCACCATGATGAGGAAAACTAGAGGAAAAGCACTTTTTCAGAGGTGCAAATCAAGAATTCTGTTTGGGCCATATTAAGTTTGGGGTGCCCAATGGTGAGAAAGTGGAGATGTTGAGTAGGCAGTTGGGCCTGTGATGTTGTAATCTAGATGTATAGCTAAAGCAGTCAACAAGTCAACAAGCTGAACATTTAATTCAAGAAACTGTAAAACAAACATTAGAGGCTGGTGATAGTGGCTCAAAGTTGTAATCCTAGCACTTTGAAAGGTCATTGCAGGAGGATCACTTGAGTGCAGAAGTTTGAGACTACCCTGGGCAAAACAGTGAGACCCCATTTCTAAAAAATATAAAAATAAAAATAATTAGCTAGGTGTGCACATGCGCCTATAGTCTCAGCTACTTGGGAGGCTGAAGTGGGGGAATTGCTTGAACCCAGGAGTTTGAGGTTACTGTAAGCCAGCAGTTCTCAACCTGTGGGTCGCAACCCCTTTGTAACAATGAAAATACATTGCAGCATTACGAAGGTTGAGAACCACTGCGGTGATCCAACCGCTGCACTCCAGCCTGGATGACAGAGTGAGACCGCATCTCAAACACACACACACACACACACACAAAAAGTAAAAAGCAGAAGAGTAAGCCTGGAGGAAGTAGAAGAAAGAAAAATTAGGATGAGCAAAAATTAATGAAATCGGATAAAAACTTACGTATCGAGTACAATGTACACTATACTGGTGACAGGCACACTAAAAGCCCTGACTCTAGTATTGTGTAATTCATCCATGTAATAAGAACACTTGTACCCCCTAATATTTTGAAATAAAAGTTGTTAAAAAACTGAAATAGAAGCAAATGATAGGATTGAGAAAATAACAAAGCTAATTCTTTGAAAAGCTGAAAAAATATATCTGCAGAAGAGAAAAATGCATTCAGGAAAAAAAGAAAGAAAGAACGAAAAGCTGAAAAACAAAAGCTAATCCTGTGGCTCAAAGGGCTAAGGCGCCAGCCACGTACACCTGAGCTGGCAGGTTCGAATCCAGCCTGGACCCGCCAAACAACAATGGTGGCTGCAACCAAAAAATGGCCAGATGTTGTGGCGGGCGCCTGTAGTCCCAGCTACTTGGGAGGCAGAGGCAGGAGACTCGCTTGAGCCCAGGAATTGGAGGTTGCTGTGAGCTGTGATGCCACAGCACTCTATCCAGGGTGACAGCTTGAGGCTCTGCCTCAAAAATAAACAAACAAATAAATAAATAAATAAAATATTCAAACTCACAGAAGCAGAAAATAGAATGGTAGTTGCCAGAACGGAGGAAATGGGAAGTTATTGTCCAATTGGTTTAAAGTTTCAGTAATACAAGACAGATAAGTTTCGGAAATCTGTTGTACAACATAGAGCGTATAGTTAACACTACTGCATCATGCACTTAAATAATTAGGTTACAAGAGTAGTTTCATGAAAAGTGTTCCTACCACCAGAAAAAAATAAAAACATAACAAAAAAGTCAAAGTGGCACAAGGAAACTTCGGGAGGTGATGGATATGTTTGTTACTTTTATTGTGGGGGTGGTTTCACATATGCATATGTCCAAACTTATCAAACTGTATGCAATAAACATTTTCAGCCTCAGTATATCATAAATAAATAGTTTTTATCATATACTTGTGGGAAAAAAATTGTTGTCAATGGTAACAATGAAGAATTGAAAGAGTAATCATTAAAATCTTGACAGAAAATGGTGTGAAATCATTTCAAGCACAACACTTGATATAAAAGTTATATTGAAGGATGCAAGCTCAAATAAATTCTTCATTAAACACATTTGAAAATATCTCATTTATTTAATAATAACATTTAGTATCTTTTCAAATTTTATATTTATGTGTATACCATAATTATATATGCTTATGATGGAGTTATATCCCAATAAGCCATGGTAAGTTAAAAATATCATAAGCCAAAAATGTATTTAATATCCCTAACATCATAACTTAGTCTAAGGTACCATAAACATTCTTAGAACACTTATATTAGCCTACAGCTGGGCAAAATCATCTAACAAAAAGCCTGTTTTATAATAATGTGTTCAATATCTGGTGTCATGTAATAAATACTATACTGAAAGTGAAAAACAGAATGGTCATAAGGGTATCCAGCATGATTTCTACTCAATGTGTGTTGCTTTCACACCATGGTAAAGTTGAAAAATTGTAAATCAAATCTTAATTCTGGGATCATACATATACGACACAAAAAAGTAATGAATGATGTCAATGAGTCCTATATAGACCCCACAAATCCCCTCCAGTTTGCTCCCATGTGCCAAACAAATATCATTTTGTCATGATATATCAGATTTTTCAGACACCTATAATTTCTGTCATGATATAAAAGAGCTGGGAAACAGTGAGATAAAAATCACAATAAGAGGCTCGGCGCCTGTGGCTCAACGGGCTAAGGCGCCAGCCACGTACACCTAAGCTGGCAGGTTCGAATCCAGCCCGGGCCCACCAAACAACAATGACGGCTGCAAAAAAAAAAAGGCTGGGCTTTGTGGTGGGCACCTGTAGTCCCAGCTACTTGGGAGGCAGAGGCAGGAGACTTGCTTGAGCCCAGGAATTGGAGGTTGCCGTGAGCTATGATGCCACGGCACTCTGTCCAGGGTGACAGCTTGAGGCTCTGTCTCAAAAAAAAAAAAAATCACAATAAGACAATAAGATAACAATAAGAAGAAAAAGAATTGGGTGCGGGGGATCACTCCCATAATCCCAGTATTTTAGGAGGCCAAGGTGAGCAAATAACTCGAGGCCAAGAATTTGAGATCAGTCTGAGCAATGCAGCTAAACTTAGTCTCAAAAAAAATTGTTTTAATTAGCTGGGTGTGGTGCCTTGTGCTGGTCTCATTTTATTACCTAGGCTAGAGTACAGTATCATACTATAGCCCGTACTATACCTCAGTGTATCAATCAGGATAAGCTAGGATCTTTGGAGCAACCTCAAATTCCCAGGCTGAAACAATCCCCGTGCCTCAGCCTCCCAAGTATCTAGAACTATAGGCAAACCACCGCCTCCAGCTAACAGGGTCTTGCTATGTTGCCAAGGCTGGTCTGAAACTCTTGGACTCAAGTGATACTCCTGCCTCGACCTACCAAGTACTGGGATTACAGGCATGAGCCACTGTACCTGGTCCTCTATCAGATTTTCTATGTGGGGCAGGGAAGAGGGCTTCCAACAGATCTGAGCTTATATCTTTATAGCTTATGTCCTAGATAAGTATGTAAAATTCTGGGGAAGGAGTCTGATCAGCGCACCTAGGGTCAGGTGGCCACACCTTAGCAGAATAGTCACCAAAGGAATTATGCCTCTGTTAGTCCTCAAATTTTTGTTTTCCAAAATCTGCGTGAAGTTCAGCATGTCCTTGGTCTGAAAGAGACAGGATTGGAAGGTCTCTGAAGGGAAAGATAACAGCTTTCAGGTGACCCTCCAAAAACTGTGGAGGCACTAGTCCTTCCTAAGTAAGTTGTTAGGTGAAGCCTCTGAATTGCATTAAAGGGAAACTACAGATTGATAGATGTATCCTCTAGCATAACACATCATATACCTAACTTCTCTGTATGGATACAAAGAACCCCTCCTATGGGACAGAAAGGATAGCCCATACTATACCTCAGTGTATTAATCAGGATAAGCTAGGATCTTTGGAGTAACAACCTTCAAATCTCAGTGGCTTAAAACAATGAAGGTTTACTTTTTACACATCATGTCTATCATGAGTTGGCACAGGTCTCTGCTCACCAGGATCACTCATGGGCCAGCCTGATGGAAAGACAAAGCTCCAGAAGGTCTTACATTGGTAACTAAATGTTCTGGCCCAGAAGTGACATAGTATTACTATTCACAATTTACAGGGCCCCACCCAACCCCAAAGAGACCAAGAAGTTAAACCTTTCCATGTACTCAAGTAGAACCAGAGAAGCTTGGTGAATAGCACTAATGTTTACAACATTGGTTTACAGCTGTATATGCTGAAGAGTGGATGGAGCTTGTTCTTAGAAAATCCAATATGCGGTTCAGCACCTGTGGCTCAACAGGCTAAGGTGCCAGCCACGTACACCTGAGCTGGTGGGTTCGAATCCAGCCCGGGCCCGCCAAACAACAATGACGGCTGCAACCAAAAAAATGGCCGGGCGTTGTGGCGGGCGCCTATAGTCCCAGCTACTTGGGAGGCGGAGGCAAGAGACTCGCTTGAGCCCAGAAATTGGAGGTTGCTGTGAGCTGTGATGCCACAGCACTCTACCCAGGGTGACAGCTTGAGGCTCTGTCTCAAAAAAGAAAAAGAAAAAAAGAAAATCCAATATGGGCTCAGCACCTATAGCTCAAGCAGCTAGGGCACCAGTCACATACATGGGAGCTGGCAGGGTCAAATCCAGCCCAGGCCCACCAAACAACAACGACAACTACAACCAAAAAAAATAGCCAGGCCTTGTGGTGGACGCCTGTAGTCCCAGCTATTTGGGAGGCTGAGGCAAGAGAATTGCTTAAGCCCAAGAATTGGAAGTTGCTGTGAGCTGTGATGCCATAGCACTCTACCCAGGGTGACAGCTTGAGACTCTGTCTCAAAAAAAAAAAAAATTCCAATATGAAAAATGCAAATTATTAAGGCAGATTAATATTGTTTACTTATTCACAGTGCATGAATTATTTAATTTATAAAAGGATTCAGTTTAGGATCACTTTAAAAGTTTGAATTTTTTTTTTTTTTTTGAGACAGAGTTCCATTCTGTCACCCTCGATAGAATGCCAAGGCATCCTCATAGCTTCCAGCAACCTCAAACTCTTGGACTTAAGCAATCCTCTTGCTTCAGCCTCTCAGTAGCTGGGACTAGAAGCACCCACCACAACGCCCAGCTAGTTGTTCTGCTTTTAGTAGAGATAGGGTCTAGTTCTTGCTCAAGCTGTCACAACAAAAGAGACATAGACCAATGGATCAGAACCTAAATCCAGAATAAAACCATCCATATATTCTCATCTGATCCTCAACAAAGCAGATAATAACATATACTGGGGGAAAGAATCCCTATTCAGTAAGTGGTGCTGGGAAAATTGGACAGCCACATGTAGAAAACTGAAACAGGATCTATACCTCTCACCACTCATGATGGATAACAGGCTTAAACCTAACGTATGAAACTATAAGAATTCTAGAAGGAAATGTTGGAAGAACTCTTATAGACAGAAGCCTAGGCAAAGAATTTATAAAGAAGACCTCGGGCGGCACCTGTAGCTCAAGGGAGCAGAGAGCCAGCTCCATATGCCGGAGGTGGCGGGTTCAAACCCAACCCCAGACAAAAAAAAAAAAGAAGACCTCAAAGGCAATCATGGCAATAACAAAAATTAACCAATGGGACCTGTTTAAATTAAAAAGCTTCTACACAGCCAAGGAAACAATTAATAGAGTAAATAGACAATCTGTAGAATGGGAGAAAATATTTGCCTGCTATACATCTGATAAAGAGCTAACAACCAGAATCTATAAAGAACTCAAGCAAATCAGCAAGAAAATAGCAAACAATCCCATTAAGAAGTGGGCAAACGACATGAACAGAAGCTTTTCAAAAGAAGATAGATTAACAGCCAATAAAAATGTGACAAAGTCCTCAATTTCTCTAATTACCTGGGAAATGCAAATCAAAACCACAATGATTTTTACCAGTAAGAATGGCATTTATCAACAAGTTCCAAAACTACAGATGCTGGTGGGTATGTGAAGAGAAAGGAACACTTACACACTGTTCGTGGGACTCCAAACTAGTACAACCTCTGTGGAAAGTAGTATGGAGATATCTCCAAGAACTAAAAGTAGACCTACCATTTGATCCAGAAATCCCATTACTAGGTATTTACCCAAAGGAAAAAAAGTCTTTTTATCAAAAAGATACATGCACTTAAACGTTTATTGCAGCACAATTTACAATCGCAAACATGTGGAAACAACCCAAGTGCCCATCATTACATGAGTGGATTGATAAAATGTGATACTCAGCCATTAAAAAAAGGAGTGAACTAATACCTTTTTTTTTTTTTTTAGACAGAGCCTCAAGCTGTCACCCTGGATAGAGTGCCGTAGCATCACAGCTCACAGCAACCTCCAATTCCTGGACTCAAGCGAGTCTCCTGCCTCTGCCTCCCAAGTAGCTGGGACTACGGGCACCCGCCACAATGCCCAGCCATTTTTTGGTTGCAGCCGTCATTGTTGTTTGGCTGGCCCAGGCTGGATTTGAACCCCCAAGCTCAGGTGTACGTGGCTGGTGCCTTAGCCCATTGAGCCACAGGCGCCGAGCCAAAAGTTTGAAGTTTTTGTTTTTATTTTTGTTTTGTTTTGTTTTGGCCAGGGCTGGGTTTGAACCCACCATCTCTGGCATATGGGGCCAGCACACTACTCTGTTGAGCCACCAAGTGCCGCCCTTTTGTAACATCCTGTATGGAACAGGAGACCATTCTGCTAAGTGAAGTTTTGCAGAATGTAATAACAAACACCACATGTACTCACTGTTCAACTGGAACTCATTGATCAACACCCATGTACCTATTTGGTAGTAAAACTCGATGGAAATCAAGCAAGTGGGAGAGGTCACAAAAGAAGGGGCGTATTCACACCTAATGGGTACAATGCACACTATCTGGGTGAAGGGCACACTTACAACTTTGACTCAAACTGTACAAAAGTAATTCATATAACCAAGATGTTTGTACTTCCATAATATTCTGAAATTTAAGAAAAGGTATTGAGGGCGGCCCCTGTGGCTCAGCGAGTAGGGCGCCGACCCCATATACCGAGGGCTGCAGGTTCAAACCTGGCCCTGGCCGAACTGCATCAAAAATTAGCCAGGTGCTATGGCGGGCGCCTGTAGTCCCAGCTACTTGGGAGGCTGAGGCAAGAGAATCGCTTAAGCCCAAGAGCTGGAGGTTGCTGTGAGCTGTGACTCCACAGCACTCTACCAAGGGCGAAAGAGTGAGACTCTGTCTCCACAAAAAAAAAAAAAAGAAAGAAAGAAAGAAAACCTATAGAAACTATGTGTATGTGCATATGTGTTTAGATGTGTTTTATATATGTACAGGTAATAGATACTCTGTCAGTGAGGGGAGGTGGCTCACACCTTTACTCTAGCATTCTACGAAGCCGAGGCAGATGGATTGCTTAAGCTTAGGAGTTCAAGAACAGCCAGGCCAAGAGTGAGATCTCATGTGTACTAAAAATAGAAAGAAAAACTAGCTGGACGTAGTAGCAGGCCTTTGTAGTCCAAGCTGCCTAGGGGGCTAAGACAAGAGGATTGATCAAGCCCAGGAGGTTGAGGTTGCTGTAAGCCATGATGCCACCATATTCTATCCAGGGTGACAGAGTAAGACTCTGCCTCAAAAAAGAAAAAGGGGTGCTGTGGCTCATGCCTGTAATCATAGAACTCTGGGAGGCTGAGGAGGGTGGATTGCCTGAGCTTACAAGTTCGAGACCAGCCTGAGCAAGAGCAAGACCCCATCTCTAAAAATAGCCGGGCATTGTGGTGGGTGCCTGTAGTCCCAGCTACTCAGGAGGTTGAGGCAAAAGAATCACTTGAGCCTAAGAATTTGAGGTGGCTGTGAGGTATGATGCCACGGCACTCTATCAAGGATGACACAGTGAAACTCTGTCTCCAAAAAAAAGAAAAAAAAATAGATGTTATGTCTACATAATACCAAAATTGTTTTATAAATTAAAGGAGTTTCTCATAAATAAAGTAAATAAACCAAAAGGCTTTCCAAGTCCATGTAAGTGTAGTAATCATTGATAAATACACTGGTTTTTAAAAAATTATTGGTAAAATTAAAATAAAAATGTCTTTCTTTTTTGAGACAGAGCCTCACTTTGTCACACTCGGTAGAGTGTCGTGGCCTCATACCTCACAACAACCTCAAATTCTCGGGCCCAAGCGATTCTCTTGTCTCAGCCTCCCGAGTAGCTGGGCCTACAGGCACCCACCACAATGCCTGGCTATTTTTAGAGATGAGGTCTCTCTCTTGCTCAGGCTGGTCTTGAACCTGTGAGCTCAGACAATCCACCTGCCTCGGTCTCCCAGAGTGCTAGGATTACAGGCATGAGCCATCACACCCCACCTAAAGTAAAAATGTCTTCAAAATTGTCAACATACATTTTGCTTGAGTTTACTATCCATTTTCATATTTGAAGGTATCAGGGTTTGACACAAATCATGAAACTATAAACCCAGCCAAAACAAATGATCTGTGTTTACGTGATTTTTGATTAAGTAAAAATAATGTTGGTGTCATGAAAACAGCTAAATCTCCTGGTTAATAGCAGTTACCCAGGTGTTTAAGGTTCTCGCTTAGGTAAAAAGTAGGCATGTCTAAACAAAAATGAATGTTAGTATTAAAATAAATAAAACTTCATGTAAGTGATAGCACAGAAACAGATGCTTATAGTCAAAGGCTAATGAAGATATTTTGGGTTTGGTTGCTTAAATCCTAGTTGCAGATGCAGCTTCTTCCATTGACTTTCCTGTCTGTGGAAAGATACACACAGTATCTGTTTCTGGCTCACTGTATCGTCTGATATTAATGGTACTGTTAGGAATTTAAAGCTGCCCTAGGAGCTATAGTTACAAGAACTTAAATCAAATTGGAGGCTTCAGTAGTCCCTTTGGCCTGGCTCACTCTTGATTTATTCTGAGTGCTGGTTGCAAGCTAGACTGTTATGTGTACATTGTGTTGCCATAGCAAAGGCCTTTGCCTAAGAAAATCTGAAAAAGAATCCCTAAACTGTTAGTTTTTGTATAGCAATAATTCTTAGAATCCAAACAGAATCTCAAAACAATCTTTCTCTTTGGAAGTAATACATGTACTCATATTTGAGACCATTTAGATTATTTTTAGAATAACTTGCTCTTAAAAAAAAATAGCTTGCTTTTCGTCCTTATGTAAAAATGTTATGACTTCTTGTCATTATTTGAGATGCTAAAGATTGATGTTAGAGGTTTATTCAATCTACAGTTAGGTGATGCCATGTCAGTAAATTTTATTTATGGATGTTGGTATTTTGGAAATATCAAGTCAGTTAATACCCTGAAGCAGGATGTTCTAAAACTTCTAGAATATTTGCAGAACTTAAATGTTGTACTTTATTTAGGATGGCAAGTCTTACTAAAATGCTTACATTTGTTAACTTGATAGGTTTTTCTAAGTTTAAAAGTAATAATTAAAACTACATTTTGTAATTGTTTTTCTCTTTTCCCCCAATTTTGTATAGGAAAATATGTTTAGATATTAAATTTGTTTAGACATTGAATGACTTCATTGCAGGCACAATTAATCACATTGATTGTATATGTAATATTCACAGGTTATAAAAAAGTTCACAGGAAGCTCGGCATCTGTGGCTCAACGGGCTAAGGTGCCAGCCACGTACACCTGAGCTGGCAGGTTCGAATCCAGCCCAGGGGCCGCCAAACAACAATGATGGCTGCAACCAAAAAATGGCCAGGCGTTGAGACGGGTGCCTGTAGGCCCAGCTACTTTGGAGGCGGAGGCAAGAGATTCACTTGAGCCCAGGAATTGGAGGTTGCTGTGAGCTGTGATGCCACAGCTCTCTATCCAGGGTCACAGCTTGAGGCTCTGTCTCAAAAAAAAAAAAAAGTTCACAGGAAAATAACTTGAAACAATAACTAGAATCTAAGAATCTGCTAAAATAAATTAGGTAAATATAAATGAGATAAATGCTTAGGACAGATAATTCAAGATTTCTTGCATCCAAATTTTCACTAAGTTTTGCATTACTGGAAGTTAAAATTTCTGATTAATGTATGTGATACTACATATACATGTATACAGCGAGGCAAAGATGTAAAGATATGTTTTTATAGAAAAAAATATAAAATAGGCATAAAATGCTTTTATTTCATTCTGAGGTTATTTAAGGGTTTTGATAAAACAAGATTGAAGACCAGTAAGTAAGAGAAAGATGTGAAGAACATTATAAAGACATAGTAAATATTGTTATAAAGAAAGGTAAATAGAAAAGAAGATCATGGGTGGTGCCGGTGGCTCAGTGAGTGGGTCACCGGCCCCATACACTGAGGGTGGCAGGTTCCAACCCAGCCCTGGCCAAAGTGCAACAATAAAAATATCTGGGCATTGTGGCAGGCGCCTGTAGTCTCAGCTACTGGGGAGGCTGAGGCAACAGAATCAGCTAAGCCCAAGAGCTGGAGGTTGCTGTGAGCTGTGACGCCATGGCACTCTACCCAGGGTGACAAAGTGAGACTCTGTCTCTAAAAAAAAAAAAGAAAGAAAGAAAGAAAAGAAGATCATTTTATATGAAAAATATCTTATATAGTAACTACTTAGTCCTAAAGTAAAGTGACTGTCTATTTAAGAAAAATTTAGGGCCAGGCGGTGGCTCATGCCTATAATCCTAGCACTCTGAGAGGTGGAGGCAGGTGGGTTGCTTGAGTTCACGAGTTCGATACCACCCTGAGCAAAAGTGAGCCCCATGTGTCTACTAAAAATAGAAAAACTGAGGCAAGAGGATGGCTTGAGCCTGAGTTGGAGGCTGCTGTGAGCTATGACATCACGGCACTCTACCCAGGGCAACAGCTTGAGACTCTGTCTCAAACAAATAAATAAATAAAAACAAAGAAAGAAAGAAAGAAAAATTAAAAATAAAGAAAAATTTAGGACAAAACAAAAAGTCCAAGCATATCATAGAGAAGGTCTATGTTATAAAATTATTTGAAAGAATTTTAATTGATCAAGTTGGCTATAATAAAAGGGAAAATTTTAGGGTAAAGCAACGAGATTCTCTGACTAATAATTCGTTTTTAATGAAATTAAAAGATGTTTTAATTCTAATTCTACAATCTGCTTCTTTTGAAACTTTTCAGATTTATACCTCGCAAGTTCAACTTTTGCTATGTCTTACTGCTTTCAGCTTTTTCTCCCTTTTAGAAGGCCTAAGATGATAACTATCTCCTTTAGCCTTTCTGTTGGCCCCTGTGACTCTGTTCTCCCTCTGGTTCTAAGTCTGCTGTTAAGGTCTGATGACAAAATGTTTACCTGAAAGGTCTGAAAAGCATTTTTTTCTTGCTCTGTTTGAATTGTTCGATATGGCCAAGAAATCTTCCTATGCTGTTACTAAGAGTTGTGTATTCCCCCTCTCAAGGTATTAGTTTTCTACCTTCTTAATCATTTTATAGATAATGTTCACTCACGATCCTGGACACAATCCTCTTATGTCTCCTAAATTCTGGTACCATTTTTAGGAGGTTTGACTTCTAAGGTGTTTCAATGGATTTTCCATAAGAAAACACAATTGCACGAAAGAAAGTTTTTGTTTACCTTTTGGGTAACCGGCCTAAAAGAAAGATTTTATGCTTTGTCAAGATAACCTCTGCGCTGTCTTCATTAGGTTTCTGACCAATTAGAAAAACTAAAGTATACAAGGGTTAATGTTTTTACACCCATGTAACTTCCTATATTACCTTTTAAAGTCTTTTGATGACTATCGCACTTGGTTACATAACCAACCATTATTTGACAGTGACTTGCAATTGTATTTTTTTTTAACCAGCCATTTTAATTAGATTCTTTTTAAGAAATTTAAAACACTAATTTGTGTGGGTAAACTCCATTTGTCAGGGCAAACACATCTCGCGGGTACCGCTGCAGCTGAGGAATGGCCTCGAGTTTTGGTAAAATTTTGCAAATCCACAGCTTTTTGATCAAATGTGCACTGTTCTGTTATCTCGTATTTCCCTTTTTCTGTGGTGGAGATTTCACGTTCCTGGTGCCTGGGTTTCCACAGCTCTGCTGCTTCTTAAAATAAGCATCAGTAAGATGCTTCAGGGTTTTAACATTACTATTGTCAATTTTTGATGAGGTGGCAATGACCAATTTTTATGAGGTGGCAATGACCAATTTCTGGCGTGTACTTCATAGAGGAACTCAATTGAAGACCAGATCCAGTCACAAGGAGCAAGCCACTGCCCAGCTGCTTTAGGAAAGCCACACTCTTGCCTCTGTGACGCCCAGTGAGGATGATTAGAATGGTCCCGGGTATGATGCTAGATCATAGTTTTCTCACACGCTGACTAAAGGGGTTTTTGCTATAGCTCAGCAGCTTTCCAGGCACATGGGATAATCTAGACAAATTTAACCACCCAAGTACCACCGATTCTTTTTTTTTTTTTGTAGAGACAGAGTCTCACTTTATCGCCCTCTGTAGAGTGCTGTTGCATCACACAGCTCACAGCAACCTCCAACTCCTGGGCTCAGGCGATTCTCTTGCCTCAGCCTCCCGAGTACAGGCGCCCGCCACAACCCCCGGCTATTTTTCTGTTTTGCAGTTCGGCGGAAGCCAGGTTTGAACCCACCACCTTCGGTATATGGGGCCGGCGCCCTACTCGATGAGCCACAGGTGCCGCCCCTTGTCCCCACCAACTAACTGGCTTTGTAACAGAGGCAAGGACCTTCACTTTCTTTTTGCAATCTTGGATTTAGCCACTGTATATTTCCTTTTAGCATCACCTTTCTGGAACACATGGCATAACAAGAATATCTGCCTATTCCTCGGACATTTTGGCTGCAGTGGGGCTTCCCCTTATGGGCCTCAGGTTTTTTTTATTTGTTTGTTTTTTGGGTTTTTTGCAAGTTTTTGGCCGGGGCTGGGCTTGAACCCACCACCTCCGGCATATGAGGCCAGCTCTAGTCCTTTGAGCCACAGGCGCTGCCCTTGGCCTCAGTTTTCTTCTCTTTGGTAACTGGCTTCTCAACTTTTTCACCCACCATCTTGCAAGATGGGAAACAGCTGTGATCTATTTTGAACAAATGCTTTAAACCTTTGTGGCTGGTCAGAGTGGCTCATACCTACAATCCTACAAGTCTGGGAGGCCAAGGTAGGAGGGTCAGTTGAAGTCAAGTGTTGGAGACCACTCTGGACAACATAGCAAGGCCTATCTCTACAAAAATTATTTAAAAAGAAAAAACAAAATCAATTCTCAAGTATAAAATTATAAAGTCATCATGATGTACAGTAGAGTCTTGAACTTCTTCTTACCTATATTTTTTCTACTCATATTTTTCTAATCTTTGTATTTTAATATTTACCTAAACCAGGCATCCTCAAACTTTTTAAACAGGGGGCCAATTCACTGTCCCTCAGACCGTTGGAGGGCCATACTATAGTTTAAGAAAAAAAAAACTATGAACAAATTCCTATGCACACTGCACATATCTTATTTTGAAGTAAAAAAAACGGGAACAAATACAATTCACACCAAAGCATGTGGCCTGCGGGCCATAGTTTGAGGACCCCTGACCTAAACAATCTGTTGTTTCCCTATCCCTTCCCCCCATGACACTTTTCTTTTTCTTTTCTTTCTTTCTTTTTTTTTGAAACAGAGTCTCATTTGGTTGGCCCTGGTAGAGTGCTATGGCATTATAGCTCACATCAACCTCAAACCCTTGGGTTGAAGTGATTCTCTTGCCTCAGCCTCCCAAGTAGCTGGGACTACAGGCACCTACCACAACGCCTGGCTATGTTTAGAGGTGGGGTCTTGCTTTTGCTCAGGCTGGTCTTGAACTTGTGAGCTCAGGCAATCCACCTGCCTCAGCCTCTCGGAGTGTTAGAATTACAGACATGAGCCACTGCACCTGGCCAACATTGTTCATTTAAAAGAGTAAACACTTTGCATCAGGGAAAGTCTTCTTCATACTTGTATTTTCAGAACCTAAAATGATGGGCACATAGTACATGTTCAGCTAATGTTCCCCGAATGAAGAAATTATTTCAAATCATGCCAATGTTTCCGTTCATTAAAGATGTTTTTTATACTACCCTAGCGTGTTTTGTATTCAGTAGTTTCCCAGAAAAAAAATTACTTCTCCTCCCCCTCCTTGTCCCAGTAAGCTGAACAGTGGAGGAGTTAGCGGACAAAAGAGTGAAGGGAAAATAAGCAGTGTCCTTAAAGCAGCATAACCACATTACACAATATCAGCCTTGGGAAAATGGGATTATATTTCCATACACATTTTCCTAGATTTATTGCTTGTGTAAAATAAGGCATACCATAAAAGAAGCAGGGTATTGATACTGTAACAGCAGAGTATTGAAATTATAATAATGGAATTAGTTCAGACATGGTTCCACTTTGACTGGACAAATATTCAAAAATAATTGTACTAGTGTGGATTTCTTCCCAGTTGGAAATCCTACCCCACATGCACCCAGGTGGAATAAAGCCATTTTAATTGCACGCACACAAAATAATAATTGTACAATTTTCTTACACTGTTAAGTATAGATTTGAAACATTAGACATGATGTTTTTGTAAAATAATGCCTATTGGGGTCCAAAGAAACTTTTATTTGCATAAATTAGATTTCTAAAAATGAAAAGAAAAATTTTAGAAGCAAACGCGAGCTTTAAAGTCTTCTCCAAAACCTTACTAAGAACATAGCTAACATAGAAAAGTGCATATGCATTCAAATCCCCTTTTTTCTGGGACTAGTCATTTTAATCTGTTTTCACACACAGTCCTTGAAGTCAATGGTATTATAAACGACATAAGTTGGCTTGAATCCTGTCAAATTGATCTCCAAGTTCTTGATGCAATATTTTAATCTTAATATTTCACTTTAAAAATTTTCCTCTTGGCTTATCAGCATATTTTCTACCATTTCCAATCACCACCTAATTTTTTTTTTCAACTTATACTCAGATACTTCATGCCATCTAATTTTCTAGAAGCAGAAGAAAGTGAAGCTATTACCAGGTGATGAAAGTGTGGCTGATATGTGTTAAAAACCAGTGACGAAAACATAATTCGTGTTATTTCACTTAAGCCTATTTCTTAGAAATGAAAAAGAGATTTCCTTAAATCCTCGTATGTTTACTTTCCATAATCTTTTCTGATGGCATTGTCCCAGAATGATGGAGAAAGAGAAAGGTTCAATGGGATAAATTACTTTGAATAAAGTAAACCCAGGAAACCTAACCACTGAGTTATTTCTACTCTCTGACAATTTGTTTAGAATAGCAGAGGAGAAATGCGCTATAGTTTTGTATATTTTGCTTTGGCAGAAAGGTTCAGTCCCCACCACTGGTCCTAATCAGCAAACATCAATCGGCTGGAACAAATCCCTTTATTTAAAGGATTTGGTCTATAAAATGTGGGCTCAGTCAAAAGGCTGCACTCAAGGATCCAGAAGTCCACATGTGGCCCCAAGGCCAGAGGTTCCCCATCCCTGGTTTACACGGTCACATAACTAGAATAAAGAGAACTATGACATATATTTTACCAGTCTCTTCCCCCCAGCCCCCAACAAATTTATATGGTTAACAGTAGAACTGAGATGCATTCATACTAATGTTTTTGGGGGTTTTTTGAATAGAAGGAAAGAGAAGTTTATTACTTTGCTGGCAAAGAAAGAAAATGGAACCCAATAATCTCAAAATCCAAATTCCTGCTTCTGAACAGAAGTACAGAGTTTTTAAAGGTTTTGACTCCACAATGCCATCTTGGGCCAAGACAATCTCCTGGCCTCTGCCAATCTCATCTTCAGTTAAAATCTTGTGACATCTGCCCAGACTAGTCCCTCCAGCTATCTCCTGTGGCACAAGAACAAGAGAAATTCCCTTCCCGAAGCTTCAGATGCTAGCGAAGGTGTGGAAAAAAGGGAACGCTTTTACACTGTTGGGGGATTGCAAATTAATACAGACGGCCTCTTTGGACCAGGGTGCTGGCTCAAGATTGTAATCCTAACACTCTGGGAGGCCAAGGTGGGTGGATTGCTTGAGCTCATGAGTTTGAGACCAGCCTGAGCAAGAATGAGACACTGTCTCTACCAAAAATGGAAAAACTAGTCAGGTGTAGTGGGGGGAGCCTATAGTCCCAGCTCCTTGGGAGGCTGAGGCAAGATGATTGCTCAAGCCCAAAAGTTTGAGGTTGCTGTGAGCTATGATGAGACTACAGCACTCTACCCAGGGCGACTAAGTGAAAATATAGGCTCCCACCACTACAAAAATAAATAACAGCCTCTTTGGAAACAAAGTATGGAGAATCCTCAAAGAACTCAAAATAGACCTCCCATTTGATTCTGTAATCCCATTACTAAGCATCTACCCTGAAGAAAAAAATCATTTTATCCTAAGAACATTTGCACTAGATTGTCACAGCTCAATTTACAATCATCAAGATGTGGAAACAACCCAAGTGCCCATCAACCCATGAATGTATTAATAAACTGTGGTTTACGTACACCATGGAATACTATTCAGCCATAAGAAAAGATGGAGCCTTTACATCTTTTGTATTAACCTGGACGGAGTTGAAACACATTCTTCTTAGTAAAGTATCACAAGAATGGAGAAGCAAGTATCCAATGTACTCAATACTAATATAAAGCCAGTAGACAAACTAGCTCATGCCCACACACACAAAAAACTCCATTTAACTCAAGGTGGGGGAGAAGAGGGGAGGAGGGAGAGGGATTGGTGTGGTCCCAACCTATAGGCATGGTGTAAAGGTATATGGCATAACTCCTGGGTGTGGGACATAGCTACAAGGACCTTGCCTAAAAAATGCAAACACAGTAGTGGGGAAGAAATCGTCAGAAGTCTGACAAAAGTACAACTATTTGGGAGACAAGTAGAGAAAGAAAGCGGCCAGGAACCAAATCGTATGATTACACCAGCCCCCTTCCCATACTCCTATAAATCCTCAGGACCCTGTCGAGAGTATAGCTATCTTGGGAGGACAGCTAGTGATAGAAAGCAGGTCAGAGACCAAATGGTATGGTCACAGCAACCCTCTCCCCACCCTCCTGAAATGCTTTAGGGCCTGTGTTTCTGGGAACCATCATGCTCTCCTACGCTGGTTCTGGCTGGCATTAGAGATAAGGCCTTTGTGCAAGATTAACACCTTTTGTGAAAGGCAGTAATTCTAAAATCAGTCTGGGACACAGCATCTTTCACTCTGTAGGAAACACGACTTCCCTCACCTCTCAGGACCCCCTCCCACATTCCAACTACCCTAATAAAAAGTCCCTTGAAACTGTGTGAGCTGAGCTGACTTGTGTTTAGACTCCATTCTGCTCCTTTAAAATACAGCCTATCCAATGTACAGAGCTATGATTTAATAATAAAAACAAGTACAGCCTATCCTTCATCCCTGGACTGGCCTCCTCTCCTTCTTGCAGACTCTGGCAGGACTCTATCCCTAAACCTGTCAATTGTAATCTAATTATTTGCACCCTCACATTAATCTGAATTTTTTTTAAAAAAGAGACATTCCCTGTCCCTCCCGACCACTGGCCTGAGGCAAGGATGCAGGTTTCAGTCCCCAAAAGGTTGGGAAGACAAAAGTTTTGCATTTTTATTTTTTGCCATTCCCTCTGCAACATATTCCTCACTGTCAATTGTACCCTTCCTTATCCATGGAAGGACAGGCAATGTACTACCTGGTGCTACGAAGGATCTTTGATAAACTATTTCTTAGAGGCCGAATTTAAGCCTGCACATAAAGAACTATCCTAATCCAGAGGAGAGCAAGTGGCATTAGCTTATTCCACGTTAGGTGGATTTCATGTAATTTTCATTCTAATCATAGGTCTTTGCTTACTTGTTGGGTTACCTCTGCTACAAAAAAGGTCCCTTATGAGTCGAGTTCCTACTGGGGGTTCACTCAAAGAGACTCATGGATGACCGGAGGTCACTGTATAGCATACCCAAGTGCAAATGGTTTGCATGCCATTCTCTATCTTCTTGGCCTTATTTTTCTAGACTGATGATTCCCATCATCCTGTCATCCTTTGAGGCTTATTGACATACATGTACAGGAACTTGGTTTGTTTGTTTGTTTGTTTTGAGACAGAGCCTCAAGCTGTCACCCTGGATAGAGTGCTGTGGCATCACAGCTCACAGCAACCTCCAATTCCCGGGCTCAAGCGAGTCTCTTGCCTCTACCTCCCAAGTAGCTGGGACTACAGGTGCCTGCCACAACACCCGGCCATTTTTTGGTTGCACCCGTCATTGTTGTTTGGTGGGCATGGGCTGGATTCGAACCCGCCAGCTCAGTTGTACATGACTGGTGCCTTAGCCCGTTGAGCCATAGGCGCTGAGCCCATGTATAGGAACTTAGCAAAGGCCTTGTCCCAGGGCAGCAGCTCCTGGTAGAAACCCATCATGTAACTTTAAATGCTCTCTCCATTAGGGTAAGACAAGCCTCTACCCACCCAGAAAAGATAAATACTAATATCGAAACCATAAGAATTCTGGAAGAAAATGCTAGAAAAACTCCCACAGACATTGGCCTAGGCAAGCAATCCCTGAAGAAGACCCTAAAGGCAATCACAGCAACAACAAAAATCCACAAACGGTACGATCAAACAAAAAAGCCTCCACACATCCACAGAAACAATAAACAAGTGAACAGACAACCCAGAATGGGAGAAAACATCCACATGCCACACATCTGACAAAGAGCTGAATACACAAAGCACTCATAAGAAAACAAATCAAACAACCCCAGGAAAAGTGGGCAAAAGACATGACAGATGCTTTCCAAAAGAAGATACACCAATGGACAACAAACAGAATGTGCCTCCAAGTCAAAATTAGGCAACCATCACTTTTCCTCACACTCCATACAAATGGTATCACAATACACTACAGAAAAATGGTGCAAAACTTTGCAAAAAATCAAACACAGTGTAGGCAATTCCCAACACAAACGATCTAAAATGTTATGGCCTAATACCATTCTCTTTCCAAAGCTTTTTTCCCCAAGGGTTTTTAAGATGGAGCTTTCTAATATTGCAACAAAACTTACAAATAACAGACAAGACTGGGGACAAATAACCCAAAATTGCTTCTCATACGGCACCCCAAATGCCCTACAAGGTTTGAAGGTAAACCCTTTCCCAATTGATAGCAACAAAGCTTGCAAAAAACAGACAATACAGATTGTTAACACACAAATGCCAGGGTCTATCAAACAAATGAAAATATGAAGAGGACAAATGCTACCCCAAATGGTAGCTCAGTGGGTGTCCCAAATGCCCTACAGAGCTGAAAGGTAAAACCCTTCCCAAATGGTGGCCTAGTCACCTCATTCCCTGGGAACTGCAAATGAGCTCCAAATTCAAAGCAGATTCCCTAGTTCCACTCAACCTTATGACTTGCATCTCCAGAAGGTGCCTCAAAACAAACAAAATCAAAAGGAAGTTCTGAACCACACCCCCACACACACAATGGATGGAATCAGGGTATGAGACTGCATGCCAGGGAACTCACCCAACAAAAGGCCTGGTGTATAGATACTTTACAAATCCATTTTCCTCTCTTCAACTCAGTTCAAGATGCAGGAACTGTGTCTTCTTTGGGGAGATGGAGATGGGAGCTCCCCAGAGCTAAAACAGGCTCTGGCAATTACTGAGGCTATTCTTTGCTCTCACACCTCGAAAAGAAGTTGCTTTTATCTGAAAAGACCCATGGCTTCGACCTGGGACAGCTCCCTTCCATTCCTCCAGGGTACCAGTGGGCCCGCCCAGGATGCCAAAATCTGTTACCTAAAGTTTAGCAATTTTCCCCCAAAGCCACATCAGAAAAAGAGGGACAAGCAGTTTAAGAAGGAAAAAGACCATTGTCTGCCATTTTCCTCCTCTGTTGGCAAAGGCAGACAAGGGTCTCAATATACAAATTCCTCCCTTTTTATTTTTTTTGAGACAGAATCTCACTCTGTTGCCCAGGCAACAATACCATGGTCTCACCATAGCTCATTGTAATCTCAAACTCCTGGGCCCAAGTGATCCTGCTGCTTCAGCCTCCTGAGTAGCTGGGACTACAGAGCCCAACAGCATACCAGCTAATTTTTCTATTCCTTGTAGAGGGTCTCACTCTTGGTCTGTAACTCCTAAGCTCAGATGATCCTTGATTCCTCAGGATCATTTGAGCGCTAGGATTATAGGCATGAGCCATTGCACTTGAAAACCCCAGTCTCCCAGAAATCGGTGAGCAGGGACTTTCCGAGAGCGCTCCGGGCACCCCCACCCTGAAGTTACCAAACCAGCCCAACCGTATCCTGTTTCCCCATACGTGGGTCAAGCCCACACCCACCTTATCCTGGTTACCCAAGCCCCAGTCCC